>APFE030952044.1:14744-36083 GCA_000404065.3 Pinus taeda | reverse complement strand
TTTTCCACCAAAGATAAAATAGGCTTTCACCATTCTTTTTTAGAGATTAAGTTTTCCCGTCTATGTAGGGAGGGTTCCTGATTTTGGTGGGAAGGGTGCTGGGACTGGAGCATTATTTTTGAAATTAAGGTGTGGGGGCCATGGGGTGTCACATGCTTTGGATCATAGAAGGTACCTCTTGTCAGGTTGCAGCAGTCGTGCTGAGGTGTGGGATAGGTTTAACTGAATCTACATTTTGGATAGGAGATATATTGAATTTGTTATATGAGAATATATTTATATTTTTATTGGTTTATTATAATTCAACTTTTTAACAATTAAATAAACCATTGAAATAATAAAATAAACCATTAATATATTTAAAATTTAGATGTTTAAAGATTTTTTTTAGATTTATTTATTTTAATATTGATATTTATACAAACATTTATAATAAAAATAAAAGAAATATAGAGTTTTTAATACTTTTTATATAAATATAGAATCCAACGAGAACGGGAAAGTCGAGGAATTACCGCCGACATTGCTTCATAACTTCGGGAAAGGCCTCGTCCAAATAACATTTTACATGAAATCAAAACCTTTTTTAATTTAGGAAATAGCATAAAAATGTGGTTACTAAATAATGTTACCCGTCAGTTTATGCAACAAGCATTTACAGTAAATTTAGCAAGTTATTGTTGAAACATGTAAACATCTATAGTTTTTAGATAATTATGTGTTTATAGAGTAAAATAATAAATATATATGATATATATAATTTGTAAATTTGTAGATTTATTAAATTTAAACAAATATATTTTAAAAATAGAAATATTGTATGAATTATATTAGTAAAAAGTAGAAATACTCCGTGAATTATATTATTAAATGGATTTTCTTTTAAAGTGGATTTTCTTAATTAAGATTTTGAGTAAGTAATACTTAATACTTACTAAAATAGTAATTTCTGTAAGTATTTTAGTTATAGTATTTAAATATTAGTATTTTAGTATTATAGTATTTTTTTATTATTTTGATACATATTAAGTTTAAAAATAGTAATTTTAAATTAGAAAAAAATTTATGAAATGAGAAATTGCATAAGAAAAAGATAATTCTTACTTTAACAAAAATTTATAAAATACATTGGTGGAAAATCATAACTCTTATATAAAACATAAAAAAACGAGTAACTTCTATTTTGGAAAAAAATCAAACTATACAACTTTTATATTTCATTAAAATTGAATATAATGATTATATAATATATGATATATTATATTATATATATATATAATATATATATTTTAAGTGTTCCTAAGATGTATAGTGTCGAATTTTTTCCGTATTGAATTTTATAAAGGCGAATTTTTTCTGTATCGTATCGAATTCGAATTCGAATCCGAATTCGAATTTGGTAACTATGACATAAACCACAGATTCTAATTCTTTAAAATCTGATGGCCTGGTCACACAATGCTGCCTGCAGACAGACTTGGAAGGAGGAAAAAACAAAAACTACTAACGTGTTGTCACATGGGAGGTCAGGACCTAACAAACGAAAACTACTAACGTGTTATCACATGGTAGGTCAGGACGTAATAAAATAAGTAAACCCGAGGGGTTGCTAAACACTGGAAGGGGGAACGAAGTGGGATGTACTGGATTTTTAGCGCGTACAACCATCAAACCAGAGGCCAAATCCACTGGTATGTCCATTGTATTCTGTTTCTGCATATCCACCAAAAGCTTCAGACTGCAACTTTAAGATGAGTACCGTGACAGATATGTTTCTTGGGAAGCAGCTCAACTTAGGGCGTGGGTGTGTAATGAGCCGATACGTTTATTCTACAATTTAATACGAATACGAGAGGATGCGTCAGTTATTTATTCTATAGAGATTTTTTAAAATAAAAATAAAGAAAAAAAAATAGTGATTATACCTAGCATTTATATTAGATGTTGCAAAGGAAACGTCAGTAGTGTATTTGGAAGAAGAGCATAGATGAAAAAAGATGTGATATGTTAGTTATGTGATTTAACTATAGCTGAATTTGAGTGGAAAAAAAAATCCTAATGTTAAATGTAATATAATCACTATTCAAAATAGAGGCATGTGCAATTTCCTTCCAAGTACTCAATCCAACAACTTATTTTCATTAACAATTGCATCTCACACCAAACCTTTGTCTTTCATTGCCTCATATGCTTCATATGGTAATAGTTCCAGATCAAATTTCTCTTTGTCTTTCATTGCCTCATATGGTAATGGTTCTAGAACATATTTCCTATGGATTCGTTTTGCACATGAACGTAGATGCTTGGAAGGTGTGTCGTGTGTTTGCTCCATATTTTTTGACAGACAATCCCTTGATTTTTTGGGCACACAAAATGTTCGAAAATGGAGATTTTGATATATGAATTAAAAAAATACGAGATCCACCATATTTTTTTGACAAACAATCCCTTGAGTTTTTGGGCACACAAAATGTTCGAAAATGGAGATTTTGATATATGAATTAAAAAAATCCGATATCATTGTTGGGTAGTTCCAAATAGTTATTTTTAGATCTTCATTGTCAATATGATCCAACAATGCAAATTATTTTAATTGTCTAACACACAAATCAACACTGCACAATGAGACATGAATTATGGTAGCTAGGGGAGTTCTTCTCAAAGGGGGGAGAGTTGCGTAAATATTAAAAAGTTTCAATTAATATCTTTCTTTCTTAAGGTCTAATAGACCTCATTGGTCTCACCTTAATAATCATCACACCTTAATAATCATCATCATCGGTAACTTTTGGATACAGTTATATTTAGTTTTGGATATATTTATATGGGTAAAAGATTTTGATATATAAATTAAATAAATAGGAGATCCAAAATCTGATATCATTGTTGGGTAGTTCCAAATAGTTATTTTTAGATCTTCACTGCCGATATGATTCAACAGTACAAATTATTTTAATCGTCTAACACACAAATCGACAATGCACAATGAGACGACAATGCACAATGAGACAAATTATTTTAATCGTCTAACACACAAATCGACAATGCACAATGAGACATGAGGCATGATGACAGCTAGGGGAGTTCTTCTCAAACGGGGGAGAGTTGCATAAATATTAAAAAGTTTCAATTCTTTCTTAATGTCTAATAGACCTCATTGGTCTCACCTTAATTAATCATCATCATCGATATATTTATATTTAGTTAATCATCATCATCGGTAAGTTTTGGATATATTTATATGGATAAACTTATTTTAATAATCATTGCGTAAATATTAAAAAGTTTCAATTCTTTCTTAAGGTTTAAGGTGTAATAGACCTCATTGGTTTCACCTTAATAATCATCATCATTATCATCGGTAAGTTTTGGATATATTTATATTTAGTTTTGGATATATTTATATGGGTAAACTTATTTTAATAATCATCATCATTAAGTTTTGGATATACTTATATGGGTAAACTTATTTTAATAATTGGATATATTTATATTTAGTTTTGGATATATTTATATAGGTAAACTTATTTTAATAAAATAATGGTAGTTTCAATTAATATCTTTCTTTCTCAAGGTCTAATAGACCTCATTGGTCTCACCTTAATATTCATCATCACCGGTAAGTTTTGGATATACTTATATTTAGTTTTGGATATATTTGTATGGGTAAACTTATTTTAATAATCATCATCATCATCATTAAGTTTTGGATATATTTATATTTAGTTTTGGATACACTTATTTTAATAAAATAATGGTAGTTTCAATTAATATCTTTCTTTCTTAAGGTCTAATAGACCTCATTGGTCTTTCTTTCTTAAGGTCTAATAGACCTCATTGGTCTCACCTTAATAATCGTCATCATCCGTCTTCATCAATTTTGGATAAATTTATATTTAGTTTTGCATATATTTGTATTGGTAAACTTATTTTAATAATAATCATCATCATTAAGTTTTGGATATATTTATATTTAGTTTTGGATATATTTATATGGGGAAACTTATTTTAATAATTGGATATATTTATATTTAGTTTTGGGTATATTTATATACGTAAACTTATTTTAATAAAATAATGGTCATTTAGCTCTTTTTTCTTAGTTATATCATTTACTTTTTTTCTCTTTATATTAATGATATAATTCTAATAGTGATGAATGTTTATGATCTTAATAAGCCAAGAAAAAAATGTTCAAATAAAAATATGATTATTAATATTGACAAATAAATATAAATGATAATTTAATCCAAAAAATTGAGATAATAATAATTTGAAAAGAATCAATAATAATTAAATTAAATTGAAACATCCAAAAAAAATAAATGAAAAATAAAAAACAATTATTATGAAATTAAATTAATTATATATATAATTATTATATATATATATATATATAATATATTATAATATATATATATATATATATATATATATATGTATGTTAATAAACATATGGAAATGAATAAAGGGATAAAAAATTCTCATTATTTAAATATGAGCATATTCATTAATCCCCCTGAAATCTTGAAGCCTGGAGTACCAACCACTGAAAATAAACCACAAGGGATTATTTGAACTCATGGTGTAACGACCTGCAGCTCCGGCATGAAGTGCGACGGTTGGAAATGCGAGCTCTCTTCAAATATGCGATGGATAATGCGCATAAGGAGAGGAAGCAAGCATGTTTATATGCGTGGGGCATGGTGTAAACTTGTATGGAGGCCGACATGATACTTTGGGGGATTTTGTGATGGAGCAAGGGCGTGGGTGAGGTCAGCTGGGCAAGCCATGACCTCCCCTTCAACGCATATATATTGTAGAGCGTTGGCTCTCATTTGCAATCAACTCATTCGCTCTACATCATTCACTCAACAAGGTAGTGCGCAGTTCTAGTGCGCAAGTCTAAGGGAAGGCACAAATTTAGTATGCGCCCATTCTTGGGCAGGGCTGCACGGTGAGGCGTGATTGTGGGTTAAGGTGCAGGCAGGAGCGCCCGGTGGTTGGGTTGTGGCGCCCGACGGACGGTTGTGGCCGCCCGGTTTGTGCGAAGGTTTGTGGGACGACTTGGCACGGGTGTCTTGGCGACTCGGGTGAGCGCCCGCCCGTCGTGCAAGTGTGCACGTTGACTTGGTGAAGTGTTGAGATTGTGGATGGAGGTGTGTCTCGGTTGGATGCGCCCGTTGTGGCAACTTGGGGGCACGCTCGAGTTGGGCAAACAACACGATCGTGCGACAAGGTGAACGAAGCGTTGGTGAGTCATGCGGCGACCGTGCGGAGGTGCCGATGAGCTAGGCAACCGAGTTTTGCCTTGGATTGTAAAATTGACTAAGTATGAAACTTGGGCTTTCCAAGTATACTTGTACATTGTAAACTGTTGTATAATATATTGTTGGGCAGACTCATTGTTCAGGGAGTTGCCCCTCCCTTTATACTGTGCAATTGTATTCATCATTTATAATTGATGTTGATAAAGAATGTGTATGGGTGTTCATTGGTATAAAGGATAAAAAACTAATACTTGGTTGAGAATCACAAACTAAGTAGGAATAAGTGGTTAGGCGTAGTCCACGGACATAAGTATTGGTGAAAAGAAAGTGTTCGGTGGTGCTGCACCTCGCCAAGAGCGGTTGAAAGACTATCGTTGGCTTGGGGGCGTGATAGTTGGTATCAGAGCTGATGAAGTGCAGAGGAGATTTGCAGACAAAGCTAATCCCACTGCACTATTATGATAGTTGGTATCAGAGCTCGGTTGGAGCTTATATCCGGGTTGATGAAGAAGTGACAGTGGTGATAGGTACTTACAGGAGAAAGAGGTTGGTAAACACTTCCTGATAAGTGTTGCATCAAGTACTTGGGTTGCAGGCATCTTGGTGAAGTTGTTGTATGGTCGAAACTAGATTGCAAAAAAGAAGAAGGCTGTTAGAAATGGCAACTGAATCTCAGGTTGGGTCTAGTCACGGTGCGAACGATGCTACTATGGCATTCATTGAAAAGGTGTTGGAGAAGATGGAGGACATGGAAGCCTTCTGGACTAAGAAGATGGAATTGATCGACAGAGATCAAGAGGCCAATTTGAAGATGAAGGAAGAGCTCAAGAAACTCTGGACTCAACACGAGTACACTGATCTTATGTGTACACAAATTGAAGGGTCAAGGAGGTTGAAGAAGCAAGGGACCAGAGTCTTGCAGAGATCGTGGACTTGAAGAAATCCCTTGACGAAGCCAGAGATGAGATCGCGGTGTTGAAGAAGGCCGTGAGGAAAAACTCAGGTGGAGGAGTGCCTCATGTGAAAGTCAAGGAACCAGAATCTTTCGATGGAACAAGGAATGCAAAGACTCTTGGAAACTTTCTATGGGACATGGAGCAATACTTGGAACGATTGGGTCCATTTGATGATGAGACGAAGGTCAAGGTAGCTACTCAGTTCTTGACAAAGGATGCTAAGATGTGGTGGCGAAGACGGATGGATCATATTGCCAATGGCAGTACTGGTGACATTACTTTGTGGGATGAGATGAAGGGAGCTTTGCAGGCCCATTTCAGTCCTCAAGATGAAACGTGGGAAGCAAGGATGAAGACAAAATTCACAAAGCAGACAGGGAACCTTCAGCCATATCAACAGGAGTTCGCAAGTGCGGTCCTAGAACTTCCTGACATGGCGGAGAGGGACAAGGTGTTCAATTTCATTATTGGGTTGAAGCCTTGGGCACACAATGAAGTGAAGAGGTAGATGATTAGAACACTTGAAGAAGCTTTTGCTGTTGTGGACAGGTTGGTGGAGCATTATGATGAGACTTCTGATGATAGGAAGAAGAAGTCTAACAAGCCGAAAGAGAAAAAGAAAGAGGATGCTTCGAAATTGGATGACAGTTCGAAGACGAAGAAAGCCTTGAAGTGTTGGATATGTGCGGGACCACATACAATGAAGAATTTCCCTTCTAAACCGAAAGTGGCTGCGATTGCACAATCTAATGCGAAAAATGAAGAAGCTTCTGTGGGGATGATGCAAATACTTGGTGCTGCTGCTGCTACAGAGGTGATCTCTCGAAGGGATCCAGAGAGGAATAAGTTGGAGTATATTCGGATGAAGGTTGGAGATGCTGATATACTGACTATGGTGGATAGTGGGGCCTCTCACAACTTCATGGGAGAAGATACTGCGAGAAGGATTGGGCTAAAATTTGTACCGATCAAGGCACAAATGAAGACCGTGAATTCTCCTCCGGATGAAGTTCTTGGTGTAGCTGAAAAGGTGGACACAACACTTGGTGAGTGGACAGGGAAGGTTGACTTCACCATAGTGCGGATAGATGACTATGAGGCTGTGCTGGGAATGGAGTTCATGAAACAATTTGATGTTATGATTGTTCCACATTTGAAGAAGCTGTACATTTATGATGGAAGGGAAGATGTACCTATTGGTGTGCCTACCATTGGAGTGACAAGGCCTGATTATAAGTTGGCAGTGATGCAAATGGAGGACGAGAAGCGGATGGGAGACATGAGTAAGCGGTTGTCCATGGTTGAGACAAAGCTTACCGAGTAGTCGTTGGTCATCAGGACTCTTTTAGATAGTATCTTGGATATGTCAAGAAGGCTAGAAGCAGTCGAGGATGATGATGATGATGATGAGGCATATGTGAGGCTGAATGTCCGAGAGGAGGATCAGGTCACTTATCTACAGAGGATGTAGATTGAGGATCTTGACAGATGGATTGAGATGATTAGTGAGGGTGAGCCTTCAGCCTCTGCTCCCTCCACATCTTCTTAGATGGACAAGAAGATGAGGCTCATTATTAGCTGCTCATGGCAGTGAGTCCTTTAAAACAGGTTGAGCAGGTATGACAGATGGTGCAGGGATGGTTTGGCATCAAGCATCATGACATGTTGCAGATGGGATGGAGTTTCCATGGACCTGAGCATGGGTGAGATTCTTGGTGAGTTCGAGATGTGGCAAAATCCGAGATAGGCTGGTGAAGGCATAAGGATGTTCACTCTCATGGCTTGAGCATGCAGTTGGATTAGCTACCCAACTAGTTCAAACATGGGGTCCAGAAGTGTGCAGAGATATCTTGATATCAGGTTGATCTGAGATGGTGTTAGGCACGGAGAGATGTTGGCATCAGGCAGATGAGGAGGACAGTTCACTGGATGAGGACGACACATGGTGGAGATGGTAGTTCTACATATGTTGCAGGGATGTTTGTAGTATGTGGAGGAGTTGTCACCATGGACCAAGGATGAGACAAACATTGATGATTATCTTAGTGGATGGTTACCAGGATGGTATGTTGTTAGGGACGACACTGACTTCAGGTGGAGGAAGATGTAACGACCTGCAGCTTCGGCATGAAGTGTGACGGTTGGAAATGCGAGCTCTCTTCAAGTATGCGATGGATAATGCGCATAAGGAGAGGAAGCAAGCATGTTTATATGCATGGGGCATGGTGTAAACTTGTATGGAGGCCGACATGATACTTTTGGGGCTTTTGCGATGGAGCAAGGGCATGGGTGAGGTTGGCTGGGCAAGCCATGACCTCCCCTTCAACGCATATATATTGTAGAGCGTTGGCTCTCATTTGCAATCAACTCGTTCGCTCTACATCATTCGCTCAACAAGGTAGTGCGCAGTTCTAGTGCGCAAGTCTAAGGGAAGGCGCAGATTTAGTATGCGCCCAATCTTGGGCAGGGCTGCACGGTGAGGCGCGGTTGTGGGTGAAGGTGCGGGAAGGAGCACCCGACGGTTGGGTTGTGGCGCCCGACAGAAATTTCTTGCGTGCACGGGTGTGGCGCCGGGTTTGTGCGAAGGTTTGTACGATGACTTGGCATGGGTGTCTTAGCGACTCGGGTGAGCACCCGCCCGTCGTTCAAGTGTGCACGGTGACTTAGTGAAGTGTTGAGATTGTGGACGGAGGTGTGTCTCGGTTAGAGGCGCCCATTGTGGTGACTTGGGGGCGCACCCGAGTTGGGCAAACAACACGATCGTGCGACAAGGTGAACGAAGCATTAGTGAGTCGTGCGGCGACCGTGTGGAGGTGCCGATGAGCTAGACAACCGAGTTTTGCCTTGGATTGTAAAATTGACTAAGTATGAAACTTGGGCTTTCCAAGTATACTTGTACATTGTAAACTGTTGTATAATATATTGTTGGCCAGACTCATTGTTCAGGGAGTTTCCCCTCCCTTTATACTGTACAATTGTGTTCATCATTTATAATCGTTTTTGATAAAGAATGTGTATGGGCGTTCATTGGTATAAAGGATAGAGAACTAATACTTGGTTGAGAATCACAAACTAAGTAGGAATAAGTGGTTAGGCGTAGTCCACAAACATAAGTATTGGTGAAAAGAAAGTGTTCAGTGGTGCCGCACCTCGCCAAGAGCGGTTGAAAGACTACCGCTGGCCTGGGGGCATGACACATGGCATGGTGATGATGGCAGGCACAACCCATTCTTGATCGCTTTCCCCCTGATTTCTTGTGCAGTTTCTTGCCCTTCTTGGCCTTACGCTTCACAAGATTTAAAAGACCTTTATATTTTTCGTCATTAAGAACGCGATCGATTCCCAGAATTACCAGGTTCGTGTTGCCATAAAGATCTAGTGAAACAACCCTAGTGTTGTCGTTGAGCACGACGTACTTGGCAGATCCCTGGTTCGTCAGAGGTCCCGTGGTGACGACGATGAAGCGGCCAAAAGCCAGGGAGGGGATTCGAACGCTGGAGGCCAAGTTCACCAAGTTGTTGTACGAAAGCTTCTACGCATCAACGTGGCAAAGCAGGTGGCGGGGAAGAGCCGGGGAACTAAGAACAGGGAATAGTTCGACTTCTAGCGGGGCGAAGATTGTTACGTTCTTGCAGGTGGTGATGTCGAACCCTGCAACATCAGCGTGGGGGAGAATGGCAGCCATATCTGCCTATCCTGGGATGATGAGGGACTCGAACACTTGATCTATGGATGGGGATTCCACGTGGTGGACGGGGTTGTCCTCATCCATTGCCATGGCAAGATTAAAGATGAGGATGATGAAATAGTAGCAAGGCACCAGGTGCTTTCCTATCGCTGAACATATTCCACCATTTTGATTTCCTCTTCTTTCCATCATAGGCGCCTGAAATTCAAATTCTCTGTTAACTTATAATTTCGAATTTTGTGTGAGATACGTGGAGGAGGGGACTCAATATCCCACCTTTATAAATCTGTAACACGGATTCAAGAAAAAGTTAAATGTTAACTCGGATTCAAGATAAGCCGATTAAAATTCTAGTACTTGAATTAAATTTATAAGGAATGAAGTTTTTAATTAATAAACATTCTTGCAGGCCCAGATGTCGAACCCTGTAGCATCAGCGTGACAATGGCATTCGGGTGACAATGGCAGTGATTTCTGAGTATCCTATGGTGAGGAGGGACTCGAACGCGGGGTTGTCCTCGTCCATTGCCATGTCAAGACTAAAGATGAGGAAGAGGAAATAGTAGCAGGGCACCGATGCGCTCCTATCGCTCGCCATCTTCCACCATTTTGATTTCCACTTCCTCGCCATCTTCCACCATTTTGATTTCCACTTATTTCCATCGTGGGCTCCTGAAATTCAAATTCTCTGTGAACTAATAGATTCGAACTCTATGTGAGATACCTGGAGGGGGAGACTCACCATCCCACTTTTATAAATCTATAACACGGATTCAAGAAACAGTTAAATGTTAAATCAGATTCAAGATAAAGGCGATTGAAATTCTAATAATTGAATTAAATGTATAACATATGAATTTTTTAAATTAATAACTCGTAACTGACCCAACCATTTCATAATTGATTTATACTAATACCGGTTGATCCAATGGTCCAAGTCATTTCAAGCGTCTAACACCCAAATTAACGGTATATAAAGTTACAGGTGGCATGGGAGGGGAGTTTTTCCTAGAGGGAACGCCTTACGATGTAATTAAAAATATGAATATGTTGTAAAAGTAATTAGAAATTAAATAAAAATGTGTGAGTAATATGTTTAAACTTTATATTTTAAAAGAATATTTCAACAATAGATTTAAATAAATTATTTGAAGGTCTATGTTAACTAATTTATGTCCATGTAGACTTCATATATTTTATGTATAATTTTTTTATTACTATATTAATAGAATATTCAAGTAAATTATTTAATAAATATTTGAATATGAATTAATATTTTAGTTAAAAATATATTATCATTACAGAAATTTCTTAATTTGTGAGATAATATTTCTATGGTAATTATTATGTTTCATTATATATTATATATATAATTATTATTATTATATATATATATTTATATTCATTTTAATGTATTTTTCATAATTAGTTTATGGTTTAAAGTTGGTTTATATGTAACTATATATACATTAAAAATATATTTAAACAATGAAAATATGTATTTCACATTTTTTAAAATTGTTGATATGACGAAATTTGATTCCTCTCTGCCATTAGATGTAGATTTATGATATTGATAGAAAATTAATACTATTTTATTATTAATTAATAACTATTCTTTATGTAAATAAAATCTTATATAAATAAAAGTTGAAAATCACTGCCTAAGTAATTTATTTAACTACATGGCTAGTAAACAAAGACGAACACACAAAAAACTTAAAAAGAAAAAGAAAATTTATGCAGCATGTAAACTCCAATTAATGTTGATATGAACTTACCCCAAATCATATAATGTCAAATAAGGATTTCTTCCTAAAATTTAAAAGCAATGATTTCTTTTTACATATTAAGTTTTTTTATGTATCTATCTAAAAGAATTTGAAATTATAATTATGATAACACAAAATTGTAGAAATTTTTAATTTCTCTCGATATTCAATTTCTATTAATTTTATTTATTTAATTAAAAATAAATAAATGATTTAATTAGAATTAATATTTTAAAAACTATCTCAAAGAATTACATTACAATTTTATCAGTTTATTAGATAAATATAACTATCTAAAAACATTTATATAATTTGATATTTAATTCAGTTTCAATTAGGATAAATATTTAAAAATATCTAAAAAAAACATATTATATAATTTGATCATGGTTTCAATTAAGATAAATATTAAAAACTACCTCAAAAGAACATACTATACGATTTGATCATGGTTTTAAATGATCACAACAAATACAATGAGCATACATTCATATGGCCTGATCTCATATTCATTCATATATATATTCTCTAAATTATTAATAAATATGATAAATATTAAAAACTGTCTCAAAAAAACATATTATATAATTTGATCATGGTTTCAATTAAGATAAATAGTAAAAACTGCCTCAAAAAACATACTATACAATTTGATCATGGTTTTAAATGATCACAACAAATACAATGAGCATACATTCATATGGCCTCATCTTTTATATATAGATAGATATTGTCTAATAAATATATATATTTTGAAATTGCATGGTTTAAAATGATTATAGTGACTCTAATAAGCATATATTTATATGGTCTTCATTTTTAGTCTATATATATGTTTCTAAAACTTTTAATAATTTTTTTTTGAAGTGATGATCTTTACCGATATTAAAGTTTGTTTTTTGTTTTTAAATTATGTATATGTTTAAACGAATTTTAAATATAATTATTACAATACATACATATTTTATATAAATTATATATAGATGTTAAGTATATTAATATAAATTAATATATAGATGTTAAGATAAATTAATATAGATGTTAATATTTGTGATATTTAATTTTTTATTAAATTTAAAGTTCAAATTTCATAAAAACAAATTGAGAGTAAATAAAATGAAATTTAATTGAGATAAATATTAAAAATATCTCAAAAGAATTTACTATACAATTGGATCATGATTTTAAATGATTGTTTTAAATGATTATATATTTTTTTTGTTTGGGCAAGTAAGAGTGGAACCTTTTGTTAATCGAAAAAAAAAAGATTATATATGGTACATGTCTTTACAAGGGTAAAGACCATTAAAAGACAAACCCGTTGATGATAAACAAATAACAGGGTCAACAAAACCCAAAACATTACACACAAAAAAAATTTAGACGCTTCATCCCATTCTCGGCATATCACACTTCGCAGTTTCCGCAAGCCGCAAACACTTCATGGCTGCGAAATGTGATAGTTAACCTCTGCCGTTCGATCAAACCTTTGATCTGACGGTTCATAGTCCATCGCAGCATCACAAACCTTGGCACATCACAATATTGCAAAACTACTTTTATCGTTGACCAGACTCTTTTACCGAATGTGATTTGTGATTAAATCTCTGTCGTCAATCTGGTTCTTGATTTGACGGTTGTTGCACATCACATCGGGAACTTGCGCTCCACTTAACCAATTCTCAGAGCCGATATAGATTATGAACCTTGGTCTATAAAACTTCAGGTCCGCCCACCACCACCACTTGATTCCTGCGAAATGCGAGAGTTAAACTCCACCATTTGATCAACCCTTTGATCTGATGGTCCATAGTCCATCACAACATCACAAACCTCGATACATCGCAATATCACAAAATTGGGTTTATCGCTTACCATACTCTTTTATCGAATGTGATTTGCGATTAAATCTTCGCCATCGATCTAGTTCTTGATCCAACGGTTGTCGCAACATCGCATCCCAGAGCCACTTAACGGCTTCTCGGAGCCAATATAGATTATGAACCTTGGTCAATAAAACTTTAGGTCCACTCTAAGACTTAACCTCCAACCACTTTAAAACCTGATATCCAATCGATGGCGGATGCACATAAATGCTACAGCCTTTGGTCATTCAACTAGCACACAGGTTACAAATAGATGAACCCCTGTAGTTACTTGTGACGTCATCGTTTGGAAATAAGATCGACGGTCTGGATTTATTGCGACACTTCAACCAGGCTCAAGGACCTCCGCCCTCTCCTACTCTTGCTAATCTTTTCCACCATTTATGTTCGTTGATCTTACATGATCTAACGACTCATGTGCATCATTACCTCACCTCTTAGTCCTTCTCTTCACTTCGGGTTTGTGTCATTCCTTCAACTCCCGCTAGTCTTCCTCCTGCTCATTATTCATGATATGGAAATATGCCATGTCTTTGGCTGCTTGTCATTGACAATCATCATGCAGTTTACCAGAGCGTAAAGACTCCCAGTGGTACTGAATGTAGCATTCCTTACATAGCACCCCTTCATTTTCTAGACGATTAGCTAACATATTGGCTTTTCTTCGCACATGAACGAAGCTAACGGTTCTTAGGGTTCACAAGTGCGAATGAATACGCTGAAAGACCTGCGAGAGGCTCCAGTGGTTCGACACTTTTCTAGGTGTCGTTCCATTACACATTTTCTTAGCCGCATTGATGACCAATTTAGAGTCAGCTTCAATGATGGCATTTTGTAAATTTAACTCCATCGGGATTTCCAGGCACTGCTCTAAGGCCATGAGTTCTGCCATGTTATTAGTGGCAGTCCCCAAATGAATGTGAAAGATATCCTTTATAAGCCCCTGCTCATCTCTTCTGGCACCGCCAAATCTAGCCATCCCTGGGTTGCCCTTAGAGGCCTCGTCTATATTGATTTTCAAAAAACCACGAGGAGGAGGCTTGCAGATATCTTTACTAGCAGTTGTTTCACTCACACCCTGTTAGTGCCTTGGGGAGCCAAAGAATGGAGACCCAACTATAGCAGTATGCAAGCACCCTAGGGCGAAGGAGGGTCCTAAGGAATTTTCCAGATAAGGGCTCCTACTGTATCTTTGAACTATCGTAAAATTTGGATAATGATGTTCTGGGTCGAGCCTATTTTGTTCTTGAAAATCTTGCCATTGCACTCTTTCCAGAAATCCCAGATAATAAAGTTTAGAACCAGAGTCCAAGCCTTGTTAATGATTTCATTACCTGAGAAGTATTTCCTCCAATTCTTCAAAGTGTTGGTGATGCTGAGTCTATCCCTTTCAGTTTGCCTAAAGACTGAGGCCACCCAATCCCACAAGGTAGAGGTGAAGGGGCAGAGATTTAGTAAATTTTACATCGTCTCCTCTTGTAAGCCATATAGATGGAATTTGGATGGGCCAAAAAATCCCCTTTTCAGAAGATTCTCCCATGTGAGAATTTTCTTTTGGTGAACCGACCACATAAACAACTTGATTTTCATCCATTGCGAGTTCTGCCAAAGGTCATTCCAAAACTGATCAGGGTTTGGATAATCAAAACCTAGGGCCATGCATTTAGCTTCTTTGAGGTTAAAGGTGCCTTTGGTGTTTCGACCCCATCTTAGTTGGTCAAACGAGGATGACACCAAAATCTTCCTCTACTCCAAGTCAAGAGCAAGGGAATCCACTTGGGGCTTCAAAGGACTCTCTTCCCTATAACCAAGATCCTTCCACATTCTCCATTTACCATTGTCCGTTACCTGATCCCAGAAGTCACTTACCATAAGTAAACCTTTGTTGTCTGTGTCATTTTTTAGAGCAGTTAGTTCTTCTCTAATCAAATTTGGTTCCTGCTGCTAGTTATCCTCCCAAGACCATGCAAGATTCCCAACTCAAATCTCCCAGAAACTATGCTGCTGGACATTGGCTTTATTCTCCCAAGCAAGGTTCCAAATGTGGGAGCCCTTGATGAGCCCTAACATTTTGATATGATCCCTCTCCTGCCAATTATTTTCATATTTCTGTTTCCCAAGCTTAGCCCAAGGGGTTACCGATTCCTTGAGCCACCTCCACCAAAGTTTGGCTCCCAAAATTCTGTTGAGGATTTCAGGGTCATGAAGCCCCAAACCACCATGGGCCTTAGGCTTGCAAAGTTTGTCCCAAGCTACTAAAGCCCACTTCTTTTTCTCTTCCCCTTTGCCCCAAAGAAAATCTCGTTGAATACTCCTAATTTGTTACATAACTCCTTTGGGAGCATGAAGAGCTGAAAACATGAAAATGGGTATAGCCTGCAGGACAACCTTTCTAAGCACAAGATGCCCCGCTAGATTCAAAGACCTGGAGGTCCATTTCCTGACTTTGTCCTGAAGTTTATTAGTTACTGGCTCCCACACTCCCTTGCTCAGAGGTTTGTTAGTAAGAGGCATTCCAAAGTACTTGGAAGGTAACTAATCCCTTTGAAACCCAAGAATTCTAGTGAGGTTCCTCTGAATAGCAATGTCAGTGTTGAAAAAAAAAACCTTTGATTTGTCAAGGCTTACCTCTGTACCAGCGGCCAAAGTAAAGTCGTTCAAGACTTGTTTGAAAGCTCTGGCTTCATTGACTATAGGAATGCCCTGCAACATTGTGTCATCAACAAATTGCTGATGAGTAGAAGTAGCACCATCTGGGGTAAGTTTTAGACCCTAGATTTCTCCTTCAACATTTGCCATTTTGATCAATCTACCTAGCCCTTCTACCATGAGAATAAAGAGGAAGAGGGAGAGCATATCCTCTTGTCTGAGACCCCTAGAAGGCATAAATGTTCTAAAGGGAGAGCCGTTAAGCAGAATGGAGAATCTAGTCGTGGATACAAGGGCCATAACCCATCTTATCCAGTTGTGGTCGAAGCCATAAGCTCTTAGCACTGCCCTGATATAAGACCAGCTTAGCTTATCATAAGATTTCGCTAGGTCTAGTTGCATGATCATACCAGCTTGCTTATTGCTCTTAAGAGAGTGTAACACCTCACGAGCTTATATGATGTTGTTGAGAATTTGTCTTCCTTCCACAAATCTAGTTTGCTCCTCCGAGATGAGAGCAGGGAGAAGAGGCATGAGTTTGTTAGCAATCACTTTGGAAATAATTTTGTACACCATATTACATAAGGCTATGGGTTTGAATTTTTCTGGTGTCATACCTTTTTCTTGCTTTGGAATGAAAACTGTTGACACCTAATCATTAGGATTAGGTGAATATAATTAATGTGAATAAATAATAAGTAATATGAACAGTCATCGGGAGATGAAGTGAACAATGTCTCCCACATGTATATAATAAATACCAACCTGAAGGAATAATATATGAATCAATTTGTTTTGAGGAGCTACTGCTTTTCTTGACATGGTATCAGAGCCAACTCCTAAATTAGATGTAACTCCCTTCTGCAGTATGTCCAATGTCCCCTGTGGAGTCTGTCTACTATGCTCTCTGTCCACTATTTTCTTGCTCCCTAAATTAGGAAACCATTCCACCCTTTGATCCACAACTACTCTATGTTGAATGAACCCATGAACAAATCCTACATTTTTTTTACTCGCTTCCAATATGGATATCTGAAGTTCCTTCCTTCATTAATAGAATCTGCAGTGTGGGTAGCTCTTACGTACTATACTGTTAATTTTGCCCTGAATCCAAATAGGTATTTTTTTGCTAGTTTGTATTGTATGTTGTCCTCCATCAAACAGGTTTGGGACTCTTTCGCTTCATAGCTGCTCTGGCACGAAATATTATAGTCGCAAACTCCGTGGGTGTATTCGCACTATTGTTGATGTTCGTCTTTGGCGCATAAATTATATCGAGAGGTATATATTTTCAAAAACTAAATGGATATATGTGCAATGCATGGATGCTACTCGTGTTGAACTTTGCGAGATTCAGAATAAGCATGAAATAAAATATAGGAGAAGATAAAAAAAATAATTGCTCTGGCATCTAAATGAACGGGGAACAAGGCTGTGATATGGTTGAATGTTTTTAGGAAAAAAATTGTATGTGCGTTTCAGACTCACTGATTCATTTCTTGAACACTGCCCATATATATTGAAGTTTGTTGTACATTGAATGCTCCCCATATGTTGAATGTTGCTCATATATATTGAAGTCTGTTGTACATTGAATGTTTCCCATATGTTGAACGTTGCTCATATATATTGAAGTCTATTGTACATTGAATGTTGCTCATATGTTGAACGTTGCCCATATATATTGAAGTCTGTTGTATTTACGCTGCCTTAATACACAGTCTTGGTGTATTACAGTCTTGGTGTTGTACATTTTCTATCCAGTCATATCATAATTATATTTTTTCCCATTAAGAGTAAAATTTTGCAGCAAAAGTTTTTGTTACAGTATGCATTCAATCATATCCATTATGGGAATAGTTCTCACTGGCAAAGAGAACTATCCTGAGTGGTCCCAGATGATAAAACACACCCTCATTTTCAGTGAGTTGTGGAAAGGAGTGTGCATTGGAGATGGAGACAAACAGCCAGAATAGCCCACATCAGACAAAGAGCTCGCCATTTGGGAAAACAAGAACAACAAAGCCTATGCATTAATTGCAGCATCTGTAAGTGAAGAGGTGATTTGCCATATTAAGCCATTTTCAATTGCTTTCGAAGCCTTACAAAAGCTAAAAGAACTCTATGACTCGCATTCTACACTTGAAGTTGTTCAACTCATGATTAAACTCTTCACTCTTGAACTGCAAAATAATGATCCTCTTTCTCTTGCATCTGAAGTAAAGTCCATAATGCATGATATCCAATCCACTAAAATTGATTTGTATATTCCTCTTATCACTTTTCTCAAGGCACTTTATCCTACTTACTCCAATTATCTTGAGTCATTGCAAGCAAATGGAAACCTTAAAGACATTACCTTTGACTCTCTTGTCAAAAAATTTGCTGAAAGAGAGAAAGATTTTGGAAGAAGACAACCCCTGAATCTTCTGAAGAGGCTGTGTGTCTTTCTCATAAAGAAAAACATCCTACTCAAGATTCTTCAAGAGGAAGAGGTGGTCAAAGAGGAAGAGGAAAATATTTCAGAGGCAGGGGGGAAAACACTCTTAAGGAGAAAAGGCATATTTGCACTACATACACTGCAAAAGAAAAGGATCACATGATGCCTCTACATGCAATTTACCATGGGACAAAATTGAGCAGCAAAGAAACTAACAGAAAGGTAGAATTGATGATACAAACAAAGTTAAAGCACTTGAATCTGCTCACTATGTTGTGGCACAATGTAATATTGGAGTAAATGAAGATCTATTTAATGCTTCACTTGCTTCTTGGAAAAATGATTGGTTGCTTGATTTAGGAGCAACCTACCACATGACTCATAGAAAAGATTTTTTTGAAGAATTTACTGACAATGTTGATGGAGCAGTATACTTTGCAGACCAATCAAAAATCAAGCCATCAGGGCTTAGCACAATCAGGCTTAAACTGTCTGGTCTTCCAGACTTTCTTCTGCATCATGTTCTATATCTCCCACAGGTCAAGAGAAACTTGATTTCCTTGGTCCACATCTACCAGCAAGGTCACTCCATTCACATGTTTGATGGCAAGCTTGAGGTAAGAAAAGCATCTGACCACTCATTTGTCATGTGGGGAATAGAAGAAGAAAGTCTTCTAAAGCTACAAGGAGCCTCTGCTCGTGCACAACATTTCTCATACAATTCTCATTATGAAGAAGGTACACTTTCATCAAGTTTATTATGGCATGCTAGATTTGGACATTTGAACTATGACAACCTCCACTTCTTAAAGAAAAATGGTGTTGCTGGTTTGCCTACAATTCCTAGGAAACTTAAGCAATGTGATGCTTGCATTCTAGGAAAACATAACAAACAGTCTTTTCATGATTCACATTCAAGAGCACATAGAAAACTTGAACTCATTCATTCAGATTTATGTGGTCCAATGCCTGTTCCTTCTGCAAATGGAAATAAATATATGATGACATTTATTGATGACTACACTAGAATGTGTTGGGTTTATTTATTGAAGAACAAATCTGATGCTTTTCAAACATTCAAGAACTTTGATAAATGGATTTAAAATGATGCACAATCTCATATTGGGTCTATTTGCACTGATAATGGAAAAGAATACACATCAAATGAATTTGAAAACTATCTTCGCTAATATGGGATCAAACATCAAACAACTATGCCTTATAATCCCCAACAGAATGGTGTAGCTGAAAGAATGAATAGGACAATCTTAAATATGGTACGATCCATGCTCTTCAAAAATGTAAAGATAATGTTTTTGGTTGATGTTGTTCTATGTGCTGCATATATAAAGAATAGATGTCCATCTACTGCTATTAGAAACAAGACTCCATATGAAATGTGGTATGAACATGTTCCTTAGGAAAGCATCTCAAGGTCCTTGGTTCCAGCTATTATGCCTTGATACCAAAGGTACATAGAAACAAACTTGGTGCTAGAATTCGTAAATGTATCTTCTTGGGGTATTCAAACACCTCCAAAGCATATCGTATCTATGATGAAGTCAATAAAAAGTTTGTTGTATCTAGAGATGTAATTTTTATTGAATCATCCAAAACTGACAATGTTGTTGAGCAACAACTTGATCGCTTGGATAGATTTGCAAATGCAAAATCATTTCAAGAATTTGATAATCAAATTCCACATCTTGAAGGTAGGATTCTTATACTAGATCAACATGTGGAATCTTCTTCTGATGAACACTCTCCCCTGCATGAAACTCCAACAACGGATGATGCTTTAAGTGATGTGATTGACAGAATTGGGAGACTCAACCTTGATTCAGTCCCAACTCAATCAATGGAGTAGCCTGGACCATCTGAGAAAGGTCCCACAAAGTGGCTGACAAAGACACTTGAAAGTGTTTATCATGATGAGGCTGGAAAGACAGGAACTAGAAATTCAAACCGACAAAATGGAGGTGATGTAGATGACTCTAATTCACTTGTTGATATGGATGTTTCTTATAATTGTGAATTAAATTTGTCTACAGATTTGGAACCAACTTCATTCAAAGAAGCCGCTTCTCATG
This sequence comes from Pinus taeda, assembly GCA_000404065.3. Classification (NCBI taxonomy): domain Eukaryota; kingdom Viridiplantae; phylum Streptophyta; class Pinopsida; order Pinales; family Pinaceae; genus Pinus; species Pinus taeda. Next base: position 15,332 of record APFE030952044.1, on the reverse strand, counting down.
ATGAATGGAAAGAAGCAATGCAAAAGGAGTATGATGCCCTCATAAACAACGACACTTGGAAGCTGGTTGATCCTCCATTAGGAACCAAACCGATTGGCTGCAAGTGGGTCTACAAGAACAAGTATAAAGCTGATGGCTCACTTGACAAGCACAAAGTCAGGCTCGTGGCAAAAGGTTTTGCACAGAAGGAAGGGGTCGCTTATGAGGAGACTTTTTCCCCCATAGTAAAATGGGCTACCATCTGGACACTCTTTTCCCTAGAAGCTCAAAACGGTTGGAAAGTCCATCAAATGGATGTAAAAACTACTTTCTTGAATGGAGATCTAAAAGAGAATGTTTTTATGTCCCAGCCCGAAGGATTTTTTGTGAAAGGACATGAACATAAAGTATGCAAACTTGTGAAGTCCTTGTATGGCCTCAAACAAGCACCATGAGCCTGGTATGAAAAACTAACTGAGCATCTTCTGAAACATAGTTTCAAACATTATGATCTTGATGATGCAACTTTATTTGTCAAGAAAGTTGGCAAAACAGTTATATATCTTGTGGTATATTTAGATGATTTTTTTATGATAGGGAACAATGAAA
>APFE030952042.1:5113-18769 GCA_000404065.3 Pinus taeda | reverse complement strand
ACACCTACAGGAATAGGAACCTTCACCGGTTTACTATCCTGGCATATTAAACCTCTGCAATATTGTCTTGACATAACTCCTTTGGTTAAACCAGAGCTTCCTCTTTGCCCGATATCTTTTAATTTCCATGCCCAAAATATAGTTTGCAGCACCAAGATCTTTCATGTCGAATTTGGAGGACAATTGGGTCTTCAAAATCCTGGATAATTTCTTTGTCATTTCCAACCAACAACATATCATCCACATACAAGACCAGATAAATAACACGGTCACCAATTAATTTAAAATACACACAGTGATCTGCTTTGCTTCTGGCGAAGCCAAGTCCCCATATAAATGTATCAAATTTCTGATACCACATCCTTGGTGACTGTTTTAACCCATACAGAGACTTCTTTAACTTGCATACTAGTTCGTTCTTACCCTTCACCGCAAAGCCTTCAGGTTGCTTCATGTAGATTTCCTCTTCCAAATCCCCGTGAAGAAATGTTGTCTTCACATCCATCTGTTCTACCTCAAAATCAAAAGTAGCAGCAACAGATAAAAGTAATCTAATAGAAGTTACCTTGGTAACAAGAGAAAAAATATCACCAAAATCAATTCCCGACACCTGGGAATAACCTTTTGCTACCAACCGAGCTTTGTATTTCCCCACCTTCCCTTCTGCATTTGTCTTCCTCTTGAACACCCATTTGTTGCCAATGGGTTTCCTTCCAGCCGGCAACTCCACCAGATCCCAAGCCTCATTATTGTGCAAAGATGCTATTTCATCAACCATGGCCTCTTTCCAGAGTTTACTATCCTCTGAATCCACTGCTTCCTTCATAGTTCTGGGATCATCATCACTAATAGACAAAGCAAAATTTGAACAGAAAGCAGATGGACTATACATTTTTGGTTGCCTTCTTTCTCGAACTGATCTTCTCACAGCCAGAGTTTGTGGCTCTTCATCTTCTGATTCCTCCTCTGTACAGAGTCTGATTCTTCCTCCTTTAGTTCAAACTCTATCTTCACAGGTTTCTTTGGTTGGACTTCATGTTTAATAACATCTTTCACCTCTCTGAACACCACATCTCGACTGTACACAACCTTCCTTGTTACTGGGTTCCAAAGCTTATAACCCTTTAAACCATCCTTATACCCAATAAAGATGCACTTTTCAGATTTACTATCCAACTTGGTTCATTTCTCCTTTGGAACATGTACATATGCATCACATACAAATACCCTCAGATGTGAAAGAGAGGGTTTATTACCAGTCCATACCTCTTATGGAGTATTATCCTCCAATGTTGATGAAGGTGATCTGTTGACCAAGTAACATGTTGTCTCCACTGCCTCTACCTAGAATTATCGTCCTAACCTGACACCATTGAGCATGCTTCTTGCCCTTTCCATAAATGTATTGTTCATTCTTTCTACAACTCAATTTTTCTCAGGTGCGTATGGAGTAATCTTCTACTGTGTTATACCACACTTCTTACAGAATTCCTCAAATTCCTTACTGCAAAAATCTCAACCGTTATCTATCCTCAACACCTTTATCTTCTTCTCTATCTAGTTTTCCACCAAAAAACTAAATTCTTTAAACCTATCAAAGACTTCAGATTTCCTTTTAAGGAAATATATCCATGTATTCCTTGAGAATTCATCTATAAAGGATACATAGTACATAGACTTACCCAGTGATGGAACCTTCACAGGTCCAAACACATCATTGTGCACAAGCTCTAATATCTGTTTTGCCCTCTTACCACTAGAGGAGAAACCCACTTGATTATGCTTCCCATACACAAAATTTTCACATAAATCAAAATCCAGAGAGCTATTACTCATACCTTCTGCCATACCTTTCCCATGAATTATTCGAAGGCCCTTCTCTCCAATATGTCCAAGCCTTTGATGCTAAAACATGGTCTTCTCTCCAGAGACCACTAGATTTTCTACTCCACTTTCAAGAACAAAAAAACTATTGCACCCATCAACAACAATGTTACCTTTTGTACAGAGTTCCAATTCGAACTCCCCACATCAATACCACTGCCCCCTAAACCATCTTGCAGGTATCCTTCTCGAACACTGTTTTTACACCAGATCATCCAGCTTGCTTATAGAAATCAAATTTATGGCTAATGCTGGAATATGGAGAACACCCGGAAGTGTTCTAACCCTTCTACCTTGCAACTTCAACTTTAATTTTCTGTGACCAACGATTCTAGCCTTCCTATCATCCCCCAAGAAGACATCACAACCATCATATTTCTCATACTCGCAAAACCACTCTCTATGGGGAGTGAAGTGAAAGGATGCACCTGAGTTAATCAACCATGCCTCGTGATCTACATGTGTACTTGAAGAAGCCAAGTACACATCCCCATCTTAATTTGAGGTGGTTTTCGCTTCTGCAGAAGGAGCATCATCAGATTACTTTCCTTTATCAGGAGCTTTAGATTTATAGTCCCTTTTGTAGTGCCCTTCCTTTCCGCATTTCCAACACACCACTTTTACAGGTTTTCTTGGAGATTTAGATCTCCCTCTAGATTTAGACCTCCCACTCAATGACTTATTTTTGCTTCTATTCTAGGACCGTCCTTGTACAAACAAGGCATCACCATTCTGGCTCTCCATATTTTTCCATCTCATTTCCTCCGTCAGCAAGGATGAGACTATTTCATCAAACTGCAAGGTAGTTGCATTGATACCTATTACAAAACCAGACTATCTCATGAATTTGGTAGAGAACACAACAAACTGATGCACTTATCTTCATCTAAAATTTTAATATCAACAAATGATAACTGACTTACCACAATATTAAATGCGTTCAGATGCTCTGTCACCAACTCTCCATCTTTCATCCTCAGGTTATGCACCTTTTTCCATAGGAACAATTTATTCAGCAGAGAATTAGATTGGTATAAAGTCCCTAACATGTCCCACAAAGCCTTCACCATATCCTCCCCTGATACATTCAACAATATTGAATCTGAGACACACAATCATATTGTTCTCTTTGCCTTCTGATCCAACTTCTTCCATTCTTGATTGGACACTCCCGTTGGTTTAGTACCTGGATCTACCATGATCCACTGATCTTTATCCACCAATAGATCCTCCATCTTGAATTTCCATAACTCAAAACGCTGACATTTAATTTCTCAATCTCTATCTTTCCACTATTCACCATCTTCTTTCACCACCATAATTGATCCCACAGATCTCCTACTGAACAGGGTCTACAATAGGCCCGAGCGAAATCCCTCAACAAAAAAGGCATCCCCTTGAAGCCAAAACAACTTTGATACTTAATGTAGGTTTTAACCCCATACAAAAATTACTTGCATACGAATTCTAAAAAACAGAAAATAAATAATGTGAGAGCATAACACATAAAACACATATACATATATATTTTCGCCTGGATCCCAAGATCGGGACTACCAGCTTGATTTTTCATTATTTTATTTTCAATTTTACAATACATATTTATACATGCCGAAGCATCCAATACCATGGACCGAAAACCATTGCATCCAAGACCATGTGTGAAAAACATGCACAAAACCATAGGTAGGTCCACCCAACCTAATATAGGGTCCAAAACCAAAATTTTCTGGGACACTACCCTGAACACCATAGAGTGGGATTACTTGCACCCCTCAAACCCCCTGTGACTCCCCCCGCTATGCAATCAGTGCAACAAAGAGGGGGCTCCTCCCCAATTTTAACCCCCTCGTTAACTATGTGGGCTAGTCATGGAAATAATATAACACAACCCAACATATAGTGGATAGATTTGATATTGGGGAATCCAGAGTGATGTGGGGGGGAGGGGCCATGAGAGCTTCCACCGTCACATGGTTGGCCCTGTTCAATAAATAATAAATTAGGTTTTGGATAATCTTGGAGAAAAACAACCACAGTCAAATAGAGAAACAAAAAAAATAATGTTGACTCTGTTGCTGCTTTGTCAAGTAGAAGGAGGTTTGCTCCAAGGTTAAAGTAGTCCAACAATTTATTCTTGAAACCAAGAGGAGCTCATTTAGGTATTCATGCAGGCAAATCATTTTAATTATTATTTATTCATGCAATTAAATTTAATATTTGGTAAAATTTAATCTAAGTTTGTGTCATTGGTCTCATGAATATGTGTAGGACAACTAGTTTGAATTCAAATGTTGAAGTGGAACAATTATTTGAAGCAAATAGCTTAAAACAGTAAGGGTTTAGGTGAGACAACAATATTTCTTTGATATTTGTGTTGTATTTCTTGGTCGAGTGGGAGTTACACAAAGGTTTATAAGAAATAATAAACTTTTCCATGAAAACAATTCATGTAGTATTTGTCTTTCTTTGAAAATTATGTTTGTATTTGAGTGAAAAACCATAAACTATAATTTTTCATGCATGGAAGTAGGAGAAATGTTTACTCTATTAATTGGGAACAAGGCACTAGTATGATTTTTCTTCCATTTTATCAATTTTTTATCACATATAACTTCTCCTACTTCCTTGTTTTTGCAAGTATTTTCATTTGCACATCTGGATTTGAAAGATTAACAAGGGTTGGAGTCATATACGCGAAAAAAAACTCATCAAATTACTACTCAACTTTATCCCACCAAGTGCTTGGCTACCAGGTGTGCGATTTAGTTTTTCATTATATTTGATTTCAAGAAATTTTTATTTCTACATTACAAATCTTCTAAGACCATAGATAATGAGAAAAACTAGGGAAAACAAAATTAAGGTTTTTTTTATAATGTTTTCTCTTGCTATTATATTGACCATTCTTGTGATATAATTAGTTCATCATAATACTTATTATTTTGTTTTTGTCATCAAAAAAATTCCAATAAAGATTATAACAATACAAACAAGAACAACAGAAATAGGCTCCAGGCCAGAGAAAAACCCCTCCATAGGGAAAAACCCAAAAACTTCTCTTCTTATAGAAACTCAAACAAGACTTTTGAGATCTTCGATCAAGACATGTCACAAAGTAATAGGCAAACTACCCCCAAAATTAATGCTTCTCTCCATAACTTGGTCTAATACTCTTCTTTAGCTCGAAATATGAATAGAGAAATATTTCTTCCCATGTGTGGGAGCTTTCCAAACAAAAAATTGATGCACAAGCCAAAAAAGTAGACCTTTATTTCCTCACTAGCCTTCATCTCTTTCTTGCTCTGAATTTGCTTCATACTTCTTGAAGAGACTAAATTAATTGGGTGACTCAAATGAGGTCCAATACGTATCCTTTATATAGACTTTTGGTGGGTTTCAAGGGGCTCTTGTGGGGCCGACTTGATGGGCTAACCGAGCACACTCGGGGAAAACATTTTTCCCTTACGAACACTAAGCTATGCAGGATAAAAAAAGAACTAGAATAAAACCAACAATAGAATATGTTTTAGTAGATGGTTTTCTCACCTACTGTACTTTTCATCCTTTGACAAGGGAGTTTGGTTTTGAAATACTCAACCTCCTTCTAGAGCTAACTAACACAGTGACTGAAACTTCACTATGCTTTAACACAATTTCAATACTATTTCTATATAATGTTATTTCCCCATCCAAAAAAATCCCATGGAGGTCCGATAGATATGTAGAATATATAAGTCTAGAAATCTAACCCCTCACAAATATATATATATATATATATATATGTATGTATGTATGTATGTATGTATGTATGTATGTATGTATGTATTTATTTTCTAATTTCCTAAAATTAGTCATTATTAACCACCAATGTGGCATCCTTTCCTTTTTTCAACATATTTTTTTAACAAAGGATCACTCAACATCCTTGTGTCACCTTTCAGATATTTCCAAATAAATATTTTCCTAATTACCAAATTAAATAATAATATATTAATTTTCATTCCCAAAGTGGGTAATTTTTAAGCGAATTAATATCAATAAGTCCACTTACATTTGTACTAGTTTAAGTAGAATTTTGAAGGATTAGTGTTGGAGAGTAAGGATTACACACCATTATTGCATGTACCCCTTACTCCCATTACTCCATAGGTGGAGTTATTCAACTCACATATTTTACAAAGTGGGAATATTTCACTATGGTTACCTTCATCCCATGGGGGTGGTCGAGTCTTGAGCTTCTTGGTGATCATCCAACGCATAGGATTGCCTACCATGGGTTGGGTAGCCCTGTGGAGAACTTCTCACACAATGACCTAGCCTGACTCCCTCTTAATTAGGTTTCTGACGCACTTCGACTTTGGACCGTGGGTTGGTGAAGGATTTTAAGCTCCATAATATGTCAACTTCTATGTCTCAATGTGAGCAATCAATCGGGGTTATTGGAATCTTATCCCACCAATCCTAAACTACAAATATTTTTTGGCCCTGGTGCCCAAGTGGGCTTAATCTATGTATGTTTAATTATTAATGTGTAATATTTCAAGTCTTGGATTAGTAGTGTTAACCAAGATCACATTTGCTTAGGGTGTGATTGTGTGAAAATAATGTGTCAAGTGGATGAGATAATTGAGAATGTTTCATGATGTCATATGTTGCTGAAAATAAAGTGCCAAAATATTATAAATAATGTTGAAAATAACATAAAAATAAGATGTCAATCAAGAACACAAAACTCCACCCAAAAAGAATATCAAGCAGCTAAGAAAGAGAAGGCAAACAAGCTACTCAAAGACACATAAAATTCCTAAAATACCTAATGTCAAAGGGATTGATATCGAAAGGCACTATTCTGTTGTAAATTGTGCAGACACAGAACAAAAATTAGAGGTGAAAAATTCTGCAAATGATAGGTATGAAGCTCCAAAACCTAGGATGCTCAAGGGGATCATAAGGGGGAAAGGAAAACCCCAAGCTCTAAATGGATAAAACATGAAATAAACCTATCCAAAAGTGTTGTAAGGTAATGGGCTAGACTCTTAAAATTAGTGGTTGAAAATGTTGAAACCCTAAACTCCTCACCCAACCAATATCTTCCTAACAATGTGAAGGTGTACTCTAAACCCTAGGGGGATTTTTCCTTCGTCAAAGAGAAAAAATAAGAGAATCTAGGCCTAGGGGGAACTAAAACAAAGGTAAGAAATCCTTCCTATTCTACACAAATCACTCTAAGTAAGATTGAAAAAATTCTAAAAATTCCTCAAGAAATTTTCAAAACGTAGGTGCTGACTTGGAAACAGTGGAAAACACAGTTATTGGGCCAAAAAGTGCGCTATGGAATTCAAATATGGGGCTGAAAAAATGTGTTTTTCTCCTAGGATTGTTGGTCGACAGATCTCGCATAGATTTCATCATCTCCTGCTCGATTGGTACCTTAGACTTGCAGAAAGAACAAGAAAACCACCATAATCCGAAAATTTGACAAAAAATGAAAGAAAACTACAAATAGAAATTGAGAGGCTAAAAATAGTTGTAGAAAACCCTGAAATGTACTAAAACTTCAGTCACCCAAGAGCTAAATTATTGCACCAATGGAGTCTCCATTTGTTGATGGCAAATGTAGCTTAAAGACTCAGTGGGGTCGTCATTTGTTAGTATGAAATTTCTTGGAAGTTGTATAAAAAACATTCCACTTAAGTCATTGGTGACATGTGACCCTAACAACAATTTATGGTTGCTTACACTCTAGATCTGCAATAACAAAACTAGAAAAACCTACAACAAAATGACATATGTGATCCAAGACAATAAACAATAATATATATCCAATGTAATAACTCAAACGGTAAGAATTTTTAAAAAATATTAATAAATCTTTATTGATAACACCTGGTGAAGGATATCTACAAAAGGGTCTACTAATACACCTCTGCGGGATGGGTCCTTTGATGTCCTTGACGTTTCAGTAATTGATTTTCTCTCTCAATGTGTGAAAACCGAAAAAAAAATGTGTAGAACTCAAGTGGGAGCTCAAGTGCAGTAGGGCGATAATGGTGATGAATTAATGATCATGGTGGAGAATGAATGGAAAACCATCCTATTTATAACAACGTATTGAGTTAATCTAAAAAATGGAGAATAATAAAATAATATTGACCAAATCAAGATTTAATGATTAGGAAAACTTTATTATATTTTTTGGAGAGGGAAAAGATATTCAAAATGGTCAAATATCTTTATTTAGAAATAATTAACAAATAAAATGATTTATTAACTATTTTGCATGGATTAAGAATGGTGTGAAATTAAAATAATTATTAAATAGTGGTTTAACAATTATTTCAATAATAGGATGAAGGAATAATAAATAAATAGTGATTTATTTAATTATTCCTAGGTGATTTAGTCAAATGTGACAAGGAATAATTATCAAATAGTGATTTAATAATTATTCTTAGATAAATTTAAATAGATAATGATTTATTCAATTATTCTCATGGGGTTTTTTAATTTTAATCAAAAAATAATTCAATAAAAATGGTTTACTAAATTATTTCCCAAGGTGAAAGTGATTTTACTATGGTAAAATTAATCATACATGGTGTATTTCGATCCACCTAGTTAGAAATGGCTAGGTGATTATTTTTTGGTGATAGCATGGACTTGGAAACTTTATAAGACCATTATTCACTCTGTGGTTCTTTCTCAGATAAGCAACAATGACTTCATCCTCTTATTGAGAGCATTCAGATTATGATTTTTCGAATGCGTTATGATGTACAAGGAGAAGACACTATAGATATAGCTTTGTATTCATGTACCACAATATGTTTTCATTCTTATGGTCATACTAGAATAAGCATTGACGGATTTGTAAATGGGGGGTTTAATGGTGGTTAAAGAAAAATAGGGATTTATGGAGTAGGATGCGGTTAATCATCAATATTCCTTAAATTTTAATGAGTTAAAAAGTGTTAAACATGTTTTACCTCAAGTATACTTTTGAATTTTGATTTGTACTATAGATTGAGGATGAGGCAAAGTAAGGTTGAAAGTTTGGAATGATCTGGAAGATATGGATTTTATGAGTGAAATTTTCATTTATTGAAGGAAGTTGAAGAGAATTAATTGAAGATGTTGAAAAGGTCCCAAAGGTCCCAACAACCACTCCCCCATGCCCAAGGTTTTGCATGTCCTCATGCAAACAAGTTGAGATATTGAATAAATGAGGAGGGTTGCTAATATGACTCTAGTACAAATGAACCTAAAAAAACAAAAAAAAAATAACTAATGAGATGAATATTGAACAAAAATAATTCATCCTTTATTTATAAAAATGATACAAAGCTAAAACCAAACATAAAAGAAATTCCAAATCACTTATTGCATATAATTTTGTCAATCCTTAATAGTCTTATGCTCAAGAAATAAATTTAAGGGACTCTCCTTCTGTTAGGGTCTCACCCTAACCCCCTTATTTATGTAGTGGGATCACGTCATAATAAAGAGTCAATAAAGCCCATATTAATAATTGTAAGTGGTTAACCCGCTATTTATTACGAGACCACAGTTAGTTGCAAATGGGCCTAGTATTAGGTAGATGGTATTAATAAAACCCATGGTATTGATCCATGGTATTACATGTATGAGTCATATATAAAGGATAGAGACTCCCTGAGAGGAGCATCACGTGTCTTATTTTTGAATCGAGCTCTGCTCTATTGGAGGTTGCCCCCTCGAAGATGCCAGTGAACATTGCTTCTGAATAATAAAGTATTTGCTGTTGACTCTCACTATTCTATGTTCTGGGTATTTTTCTTCGCATATTCTGTATTTGCGTATCTTTTGTAGGTTAAAAGCATAACAAGTGGTATCAGAGTTCTTTCCAGGGCCGGTGGGATCTCCATTTCTTAGCAAAAATTTTTTTTTGGCTAGAGACGTGTTCCAACATCTTTAAACCATGGGATCTGTCGTTGAGCGCATAAACCTGCGGATTTGGGGAGGCATGCATGCAGGAAATACAAGAGGTGGTCACGCTTGTTGGACTCCCTTGTAACCCCTGTGGGTACCCCTTCGAGTAGTAATGCATTAGACAGAACCACGTACGAACTATATTCCACGTACCTTCGGGGTATATTGGAAGCCCCCTAGCTCCTCTGCAACCTAGCCATAGATAAACAGTCGATCGTCTTGCTGCTATAATACACCGAGAACAACACTCGGAGAGATTAACAATAGGGTAGTCAGATTCTACGGCTAAGGGTACGGTTGATCCTCCTTAGTTAGAGCCCTGAAACATTGGGCTGAGTACTACTGTCAGACCCTTATGTATATTGCGATCTGTAGCACCTGACACTCCTCGAGACCATAGCTCCCTTTATCTTGGGATCACGCATCATCTCGGCTAGATCCGCTCATGCAAAGGGGTGCAGCAGCAGCAGACATCAGTCCGATCTATTGGATCTATCAGATCCGCAGCAACAATCTATTCCTCCATTCAGATCTCTCAGATCCACCTGATCTAAGTAGTTGTGTGGGGTTCCTATACCGGAGCTTGATTTTTGCAGGACTTTTGACAGCATTAACATTTTGAGGATTCGGCGACTGCAGTATTCCTAAGGAAGGAGTAAAACTCCATTAGGAGTTTTCTGAAAAAAGGTCTGAGATGTTTCGGGGCGCTTATTGGTGATCTAGCCCATCAGAATCAGGACGACGAGCTAACCACAGTGGTACCATTCAATTCTTACTGAAATTTTTTTTGACGGTCCCAAATTTTAAGAAGCATAAAGTCGGTGCATGGTAGCCACTAGAGCCCAAGCGATGGCCAATGAGATGATGGAAAAACTTGAACAAATCTTGCAATCCATCCAATTTCAGCTTGACAATCTATCATTATTAGTCCCAGACGCAATCTAGAAGGGCAAGGAGGTAGCCCATGAGGAAGAGAATATTGGAAAGGGACACAGTGAGGGTGAGTCTAGTTATTCTCCTCACCTCTGGGGCCCCCAAAAACAACAATATCGTCTGAGACCTCCCAAATTGGATATGCATAAATTTGATGGTTCTCACCCAGTGGCATGGATAGCACAAATGGAGCAATATTTCAATTTGAATAACATCTTAGATGATGAGACTCAGCTTATGGTGGGGAGCATGTACTTTGATAATGAAAGGTGGCAATGGTGGGAATGGCATCAACGTTGCAATACAGCTTTTAGGACTTGGGACAAATTCAAAAAAGCTCTTACAGACCGCTTTGACTAGGACTCTTCTTTTTTGGGTCGTCTTAATAAGCTCCTACAGACGGGCATAGTGGATGAATATATTACAGCCTTTGAAGCCTTGGCCTTTCGCACTAGGGGTTTCTCAGATGTGTTCTACACGGAATGTTTTATCAGCAGGCTTAAAGAGGCCATAAAATCCCATGTCCAACTGCACCACCCTCCCACATGGCTTGAGGCTTGCAAGGTAGCTCATGACGTGGAACGTGCGTTAGCAGCCCTGGCCACCCGCCCAAATTTCACCTTCAAGGGTCGCACATCACAGGCTCACAGCGCCACTCAAACACTTAAGGTTCAAAAGGTGTCACCAGTAGAAATGGTTGAAAGAAGAAATCAGGGATTATGTTACTACTATGATGAAAAATACTCCCCAGGTCACAAATGCAAGGAGCCCAAATTTTTTCAAATTGATGCCACTGATTACTGCTCATCGGAGGAAGATCCACCACTTGAGGAACTTGAGGCGGTAGAAGAAGATAACCAAAAGGACAATGTCCCTTACGAACCAGTTATTTCACTCCATGCTCTGGCAGGGATTTCTTCACCTCAAACCCTCAAAATCATAGGTTTTATTAAACATCGCCCAGTAGTAGTCCTGATTGATAGTGGAAGTACACATAATTTCATCCATCAAAAAGTCGCAGAATCAGTGCATTGTTTTGTACGAGCAGTTTCTAACTTCCAAGTCCAAATTGCAGATGGGGGCATAATGAAATGTGAAGGCCACTGTGAAAATGTCAAACTTCAAATGGGGGATTATCAGTTGAAGACCCACATGTTTGCAATACACATGGGTGGGTGCGACATTGTCCTAGGGGCTGAATGGCTTCGTACTTTGGGGCCAATCACAATGGATTTCCAGGAGTTATATATGAGTTTTAAGCAGAACAACTCCACACATACCCTCCGTGGACTCCAGGTGGGAGCCCCCTCTATCATCAGCTCGCATAGGATGGAAAAATTGCTAAAAAAGAGACATCATGGAGTTATAGCTCAATTTAATGCCATCCAGGGAGTCGAAACTAAGTCTCTGCCAATTCACCTGGAGATGCAATAGATTTTAAATAACCATCTGCCGGTCTTTGACAAGCCTCATGAGCTTCCACCCTCGAGAGGGGAACATGATCATAGCATCACCTTCGTTCCTGGGGCCCAACCCCCAAATGTGCACCCCTATAGATATCCGTTCACCCAAAAGAATGAAATAGAAAAAATAATCAAGGAACTTTTGGAAGCAGGGGTCATACGTCTTATCATTAGTCCTTATTCATCACCGGTGGTCATGGTACTCAAGAAAGATGGGGAATGGCGGATGTGTCTAGACTTCAGGGCCGTCAATAAGTTGACAATCAAAGATAAATTTCCCATCCCGGTCGTTGATGATTTTCTCGATGAACTCAATGGGGCTCAATTCTTCACTAAGCTGGATCTTCGCTCAGGCTACCACCAAATTCGCATGAAGGAAGTCAACATTCCAAAAAACGCTTTCTGAACTCATGAAGGCCATTATGAGTTCTTGGTCATGCCATTCGGTCTTTGTAATGCCCCATCTACTTTTCAGAGCCTTATGAAAAAACTTCTCAAACCATATCTCAGGAAATTCGTTCTTGTCTTCTTCGATGACATCCTCATATATAGTTGCACTTGGGTGCACATCTTCAACATGTAGATCTACTTTTTCAACTGCTCCACAAGCATCAATTATTTGTTAATATGTCCAAGTGTTCGTTTGGCATGGAAGAAGTTGAGTATTTGGACCACATTGTGGGGCGTGCAGGTGTCAAGGTGGACCCCAAAAAGATCCAGTCAATGTAGGATTGGCCTCAACCTAAGACTTTGAAGAGCCTGAGAGGATTTTTGGGTCTCATAGGCTATTATCGCAAATTCATCCACAATTATGGTCGCATGGCAAAGCCCCTCACGCAACTCCTGAAAAAAATTCATTCTTCTAGAATGAGGATGCACAACAGGCATTTACAGCTCTCAAAAAGGCCATGTGTTCCACTCTAGTCTTAGCACTATGGATTTCACCAAATTTTTTGTCATTGAATATGATGATTTGGGTACAGGTATTGGGGCATTTTTAATGCAGGAAGTTTGACCTTTGGCATTCACAAGCCAACAACTAAGTGGGAAGTGTTAGCACTTGAAATTTCACCTTAGGCTGAGAAAGGTAAACCTCAAGGCTACATCAAACCATTTAGCCTCGTAGCTAGCCCTACGGGGCAGGAGAAGGCTCTCTCCGGTCTATCTCATAAAATCGCCAATAGATGAGATGACCAATAAGGTAACACTGATATTAGGCTAGTAAACTGATTAGAAAGATTGATTTTGGAGTTTTTGGGTTTTTGGTGGCAAATTGAGGGGATGGCAATTTTGGGTGCGGGGATTGGACACAGTTTCTGCAGGGGTTCTTTGGGGCGAGGTAGGAGACAGTATTGATGCCTTTGATTGAGGTGGATGATTAGGAATGACAAGTGAGGAGTTAAGG
>APFE030952033.1:2923-94713 GCA_000404065.3 Pinus taeda | reverse complement strand
CTGCCTAGGACTAATAGCGATCGATCGATCGTTGACCTACCATTACTTGATACTTTGACCGGTTTTTTTTTCGGTGTTTTTACATTTTAACCTAAGTTTGATGCTCCTAATTTTATTCAACAAAATTTTACCCAAAGTTTTTGGTTCGGCAAACGATTGAGGTCTTATTGCAGCCTTCACATTGCCCGATGCAAAAATTTTGAGGCAAATATGATGTTATCCAAAGTACGATTGATATGCCACTTGTCTCGTGCCGGAGACATAACATATCCATGCAGTCCACTGCATAGCTTTGTGGCAAGCTGCATGTAGTCACCTGTCTCATGCTGGACATAATACTGTCTTACAATACTACCCTTCCATTACAGATAGACAACCTCTTTGCCTATGAACACAATACTGTCTCACAATACTACCCTTCCATTACAGACGGACAACCTCTTTGCCTATGAACAGAAGCTCAAATTCTTATGGCTTCGGTCCTATGCTTTGCAACTCTTTCAACGTTTACTGCTTTCTTTCGACATTCATGATTCTGCTGCCCTCTGATCGGTGTCATGGTGCGCACAGGCTTCTTTTCCGGTTGGGCTTTTGATTGGTGAGGTATTTTTTACGTACTATCCTTGAATTGTTAACCCTATCTGTTTTCACTGTGACGTCAATATGATGTTTAGGGTTTATGTTACAGGAATGGAAACTTGTGGCCGCTCCCATTTCAAAATGTGTACATGCGTCTCGCTTGGCTCTTCCTTTCTTTACATTGCTCAGGTTCTGCACACAGTGAAAGGTATGTTCAAATTTCAATAATTTAATGATGAATAAATATAGAGCAAAAAAATATATTTATAGTTTTTATTTCCTATATACCTGCAAAAGATTCACATGGGATAAACTACTTTGTTATCGAAGAAGTGTTACAGAGTACGCTGAGAAATGTTTGTTGTTTTACCTCGGATGCAGGTCAGCTAGGAAAGAGCAGATCATGAGCTTTGAGAAACTGTTATGGTAGCCAATACCCATATTTTGTGTAAATTCTCTTTTAAGTCTAGCGTAATCCCACCATTTTCTTAGCCTTGTCGTTTGTTGCCTGGCGCAGTAGAACCACACCTCATTGCCAAACATCTGTGTTGCCAATGACAGGAGTCTTTTTCGCTACTTGATCCAAGTAGGTGTGGATGGGCCACAATGAATCCAAGAATCCCGCCAGCGACTGCACCCATAGATATTGCAAGCGTCCTGCCAATTTTTCTTTCTGCAAATTTGCACATATATTCGCAATAAGTTTGTGTATTAGTTCCTAGAGTTAAACTACTATATTACTTATCATCGTGTAATAGGTGAACAATATACCGGAGGACACGGGAGGAATTTCTGCTGGAGGTGGCCAGAGAATGGAAATGTTGAAGAATTCATAAACCTCGTAACGCAAATAACAGTTCTCAGATCCGAATTGTGCCCCAAGAGCTCCACTTTGGCATGAAAATATTTTATCGAAGGCATAAGTTAGGCATGATCTGCAACTTGTCTGGGACAGATCTTTCCAACACTGTGCTAAGCTGTAGATTTTCCCCGTTAGACTAGAAGGCCGCGATGCTGTATCTGCAGCGAAAAGTTTGGGACTCTGACGAGCTTCAAGGGTAATATTTTTGACCTGGGCCTTAATAGCATCTGTGAACTGCTGTGGCTGAGTGCTGTTGTCAGTGTTGCAAAGAACACTTATTGGAGTACTCTTCCTAGT
This sequence comes from Pinus taeda, assembly GCA_000404065.3. Lineage (NCBI taxonomy): Eukaryota > Viridiplantae > Streptophyta > Pinopsida > Pinales > Pinaceae > Pinus > Pinus taeda. Next base: position 92,975 of record APFE030952033.1, on the reverse strand, counting down.
CTCAATATCGTTGTAAAATTTATGACTGTCATAACGCAAGAAACAACCATCTAGTTGAATGAATCCAGAAGTGTTGTGGCATCCCAGAACAAGATTTTCTTTGGTCGTCGATGCGCAATGTTTGCAATAGGAAGAATCCAAATCTCCCCTGCACTAGACAAGCCCATAAATAGTACTATTGTTGTTTTTCCCCTTAGGAACATAAGTTGAAGTATTGAATCCGGTGGCATAAACATTATTCACCAGTGAATCCAAAACCTTGTTTAGATTATGCCCAAACGCGCTACTGTTTCTATATGTAGAGTTGCCACTATGCCCACAATTGCTCCAAACCGTAGAAGTCTCCCGATCAGCAACAGCTAAGCACATACCCGTACTAGCTAGACTGACTATAAGGAAAACATTGTACTCAATTACTAATTTCATGGCCATTGCCATAACCAGCTCCTCTATGTCTTCTGTGCCCTGCCCCTGTGGGACAAGAAGTCTTGGCGTTGTTGGGGCAACTGTTCAATTCAATGGCCTTATAGAGTTGAAGCTGTAGCATTTCATATTTTCAAGTGTGTGGAACACTATTATTGAAAAATAAAATTAGAAGCATGTCCAACTTGCCTTCTAGTAGGAAAATCTTATCGTCGTTGTTGTGGCTCAACCGTGACCAGGACATCTATTTCCAACCCACTAAATGTGACCCGCCACTCTCCACTTCACTCTGAAACGAGACCCCTCGTGCATGCCTAAAACACGAAACTTACTCACCCACCAACAACCCCAGTTTCACATCACCGCCTAGCGGGATCAAGGGTTCGATGGAGAAAGCCAGGTTCTAGCTAGGTGTGGTCTACTTCCTAGTCTATTGGTTGTCATCTTTCATCTGCTAGTTGTCTGCCCAACACCCAAGCAATCATGGTTAATCTTATACTCCTAATTTTTCATGGCCAAAATGCAGTCAGAGGAAATCTCTATGGCTAAAATACAACCTGAGCACCTCTAGAAATCAGGAAAAAAACCAAATCAATATGCAATTGGTTTCGCAGTTGATTCTGTCATGCGAATTAAAGCCGAATGCCATGTACAAATGCGAGATTTGGGAATATGCAAATGGTTTGACAGTTTGATTCAATCATGGGAATTAGAGTCGATTACCACTTACAAATGTGAGCTCTTGAGGATGCCACCTGGTTTCTGGTCAAAACAACTTGTAAAAACTACATGGAAAATAGAAAATAGTGAATAGTGGTGCCAACACATCAGAACTTCCGTGCAAATGTCATTTACATTTGCCTTTTTTATTATATTATCCTGATGGCTGCAAGAACATCCAGAACAAAGAATCAAGATGCCATTGATGTGGCAATTGTTGGGATGCTTGCGGATCCTAAGGAGGCAAGTATTTATTCATAATAAAATAATCTTTTAATGGATTACAAAATATTCAATATCTAAAATTTATTTTTATGATCCAGTCAACCTAATAATTTAAAAATAAAAATAAAATAAAATATGAATTTACAGCAAAAATATAAATCCAAGTTCGTATAATAACATATTCCATGCCCAATAAATCTGAAGCATAAAAAGTTAATAATTCCTAAATATTAAAAAAAATAATCTCTAATAAAAACAAATTCTGATAGATTTTACAATCTTGAGCCCACCCAAAAAGAAGTGTTTTAATTTTTTTTATAGAAAAACTATCAAAATATTTACCAGGAAAACATCAATATTTTGAATTATTCATTACCTACTACTGGAAAGTGATTCTTTAGGGAATACACTTCAACACTTTCACTTATATTGATAATGAAGGGAAAATGCATCAAGTTAGTAAAGGTGCTCCAGAGCAGGTATTGTTCTTTGGATGTTTGACCTTCTTCATTAAGCTTGGTAATGGGCTGTATTGTTTAGAAAGTGCTTCAAAACTTATTTGTACACATTCTATTAAAACTGAAATGACCAAATACTTTCTGCTAGATTCTTAACCTCGCACATAATAAACCAGAAATTGAGCGGCGAGTTCATACAATTATTGACAAGTTTGCTGAACGAGGACTTCACTCTCTTGCAGTTGCATATCAGGTTAATAATATGACTTCTTTTGCTTTATCCGTGGGCTCTATATATCCTACATTGTAATGCCAACATAAAACATTGTTTTGAGCTCCATTTCAAAAGAACTATTTATGAAAAATATGTCAAATTTTTTGTCATGAGAAGAGGCCTTATTTTAACTATATCAAACCTCAGTACATATTCTTTCCATCTAGTAAATATATTTGGAATCAAGCCATAGGAAATACGTTAGAGAATCCAATTGCATTGACCATGGAGGTATGAGAAAATACATGGTTTTAGCTCAAATTTTTTATGTATATGTAGAGGTCCAAAGTTCAATTTATTTTCCATATTAAACAATGTCTAATCAAGGAAAACGATGAGTCGGGAGTGAGACGTCATAAAAATCCTGATATCATATGGTTTCAATGCTTATAATCTAGTTATACAAGAGGCTATAGCAATATTCAACAAACCATCTAGAGGGGTATAGTGGTTGTATGTCAATTAATTCAATTGTACTAGAATTCAATTACGTTTAATTTATCAATCTAGATTGGTAAACTTGTGAGGTGAAAGCACAATATGTGTAGGATCAAGCTAGATTGGTTGTTAATTCTAATTCAGAATTAGAAACTAAATTCAAGAAGAATGAAACAAAAATCCTAATCTATTAACACAAAATTGAAATGAAATCACTCTTACTTGACTTGATAATACCTTGGACTAAGCATATACTGAAATCTCTCACACAAATCCAATTCCTCTACGCAATCATATCCAAAATTCCAAGTGTTCACTAAAATGTCAGGAAGATGATCACAAGGGTTTTTAATCAAAGAGGATGACTAATGCACTAGGGACTTCCTTTCCAACGGAGGCAAGTAGACACTCTGATAATTAGGCACCTTGGTTACTTTGACTAATTAGGTTGATTTTCAAACAACAATTTAACTTTGATACTCAACAATAAAAAATGATGTTAAAATCTAGGGCTATGGGAAGAAATACAAATTTAATGATGTAATGGAATTGTAACATAGCTTTTTCAATGCAACAATGATATCTATGATAGTCAAGCCAATAAAACAAAAATATATTTAAGCTAATAAAACCTTACTCGTATCAAAATATGGTAATTTAATATAAGTATGAATTATCAATATGTAATCTCATAACTAATTTCTAATTAAAATTTAAATACCTAGGAACTAGGAACTAGTAAATAGTACAACTTGTAGCTAGTGACTAGTGACTAGTAATAGAATAAAATGTCTAATAAATACTTATATAACCATAACATTTACTCAAATCTTTTAATTACTAATTGATTCTCCTTAAATAAATTTAAACTATAGGAAGTAATGCATTCCATTAAGAAACAATTAAACAAGTATGGTTGCTCTTTCAAGGCTAAACGACAAAGGCAACTCCATTAACTACTATATCAAATAACCAGTTAATAAAACATGTGTTGAAACAAAATTATAAGCCTTAATAAATGAATATTATAGTGAATATTATAAGTTCTTCTTGTTGATTATGTATATCTTTATAGCTATCTCAAAATGTTTGCAGGAAGTTCCAGAGGGCAGGAAGGAGAGTCCAGGAGGGCCTTGGCATTTTATTGGATTGATGCCTCTTTTTGATCCCCCACGCCATGACAGTGCTGAAACAATCAGAAGGGCTCTTAATCTTGGTGTAAATGTCAAAATGATCACAGGTATGGTGAGGTTATGGTGTCATCAGTTTCACTACTGTTTCTGTAATGCAGCGAGCCGACATTTAACTATTTACTTGCAAATGTTCATCAGGAGATCAATTAGCTATTGCCAAGGAGACAAGTCGCCGACTGGGCATGGGTACAAACATGTATCCATCATCCTCTTTACTAGGTTGGGCATGGGTACAAACATGTATCCATCATCCTCTTTACTAGGTTAGGACAAAGATGAATCAATTGCAGCTTTGCCAGTTGATGAACTGATAGAGAAGGCTGATGGTTTTGCTGGTGTTTTCCCTGGTGAGCAACATTTATCTTTTACTTCTGTGTTTTTTCTTGGGAGTCCCACTCAATTCTTTATATTTCCAACTCCCTTCTCTCTTGGTTATGGAACTTTATGTTGCATGGTTTATAGTATAGCTATTATTTTGCAGGTGGAAATGTTTATCTCAGATACTTTTTATTTTTTCATTTCCTTAATTAGTGTTTGATTCCATATCCTTCCTGATTTTGACTGGTCATTGCAGAGCATAAGTACGAGATTGTTAAAAGATTGCATGCTAGAAAGCACATATATGGAATGACTGGTGATAGTGTTAATGATGCGCTTGCGCTAAAAAAGGCAGACATAGGAATTGCTGTTGTTGATGCAAATGATACGAAAAAGGCATACATATAGCCCTTTCAATCTTGCTCAATCCATTTGTTGTTAGCTAATTTGCAATGTACTTGCAAACCCTAGCAAAGACTACCGCCAAAAGCAGTGGCTCCTTGTTACTAATGGAAATGAGAAAACTAAGCCTAAAAACGAATTGACATATGAGAAAACTAAGCCTAAAAACAAATTGACATAGTAAATAACTGACAGCACTAATGCAACTGCATGACTTAAAGTATTCTACATATTCTGCGGAGAGCAAACATATTTTTCATCGTAGCAACGTTATTATTCTGACGTGGGTTCAATTTCAATACGTCAATACTTCAATTTCAATGAGGTAAGGATGTGGGTTGAAGAGCGTTACCTGTCCCAGAGGCCCAAATTTACAGTTTAGCCATTAACAAGCATATTGACGCTGAACATATGGAAGGAAGAAAACTATTAACATTTTTTCATAACTTAAATTTTTAATTTTTTTTATTAATTATTATTAACTAATAAATCTGATGGTTGTTTTTTTAGTTCAATCCTCTAATTTGAAGGTGGTTGTTTTTTTTTCAAATTCTCTAAACGTTAAATTTGAAGGAAGAGAGTAATGCAAGGTGGCACTTGGAAGATTAGGATGTAATTATAAATTTATATTTTTTTCATTATTAAATTTGATTATATATCAATATAGATTTATTTTAATTATTGAGTTACCAAGTGTTCAGAGATCAAATTTGTTTATGTACAAATCACTTTTAGAGTACATAATTTGGAAAATGTTTGCACCTAAGAAATAGATTTCTTATGTAATTTTTCATTGGTTAAATTACATTTTTTAATCTTTAAATAGATAGAATGCTTTGGAAACCCTCTTGGGAACTTGGATTGTGTGACTACATGGGCTAAAGTTTGCAATTACAATAAACCTGTGCTACATTTTAGACAAAAATAACTAAAAGATAAGCTGAAAATAAGCTAAAACATAAAATACTGTGACTATTTGAAACAGTTTTTAGTTACTTTATATAAAAAATGCATATATCAATAGTTCCACAAATATTTTATGTATGAATCATATTATCTATATTTTATTTGCATAGTGAAATATTTTATTTATGACCATATTGAATACTTTTGTTATTAATAGTATTTTTTGAATACACATCAATTTTCTATTGAAAATTGAATGAATTACACATCTGGCTCTTATTAGAAAACATCTCAATTATTTTACTTTTAATTACTTCTTCTTTTTTAACATTGAAATATTTATTATGATATTTTATTTATTACATGTATTGAATATTTTTATTATTGTTAATATTTTTGAATTTTAACAATCAATTTTCTACTGATAATTTAATAAATTGCATATCTCCCTCTTATTAGAAAGAAACTCAATTATTTTGCTTTTAATTACTTCTTTCTTTTGATATTGAAATATTTTATTATAATAAAAAACACACATATTCAAATAGTTTATTTAAACATTATATTGCTATAGTTATAAAAATATAATTTTTTAATCTGGATTACTTTATATCTTTAAGTTATATAAATTATTCATTGAAATATTTATTATGTTTTTTAGAGTAAACGTAAATATTTTTATCACATTTGTTCATATTAAATTTATTTACAACAAACCTAATGATTAATTATTATGTTTTATAATGTTTTTAATTAAACAAACAAAAATTGTATATTTGTTTATGTTTATTATATTCTGGTTTTTTCTTAATTATATATATTTTTTTTTTTTTAAAAAAGATGTGCCATTCCACTTTTAAATTGAGAAAATCACACATTTTTTGTATTAATTATAAGTAATAATGTGCTCTAAACCATTTTTTTTATTTTAAAACAGTTATTTTCAAATATAATATTTTTTTAAATTCATAATAATATTTAGAAAACAAAAAATTCTCAATTTAATTATTGAAGAATAAAATATACTTTAAAATTAATAATAATATAAAAGAACAGGAAAATTCATATTTGTTATTTTAAATATTTATTTTTTTTTAAAATATTATTAATATGATTTAGATACATCTCCTATCAAAATATCTTAAACCAATGCAGTGCATATACTATCCCTACGACGATCACTTAGTTGAAAGTTTGCGGTGAAAGTCATTGATGACAAGATCTCAAATTGATTTAGTCATTATGCAGAATATTAAATTTTATTTATTATATGTATTTTTAAATCTTGATGAGGGATTTCAAAATGTTTATAGTGTGCTATATGATTATTAGTTTGGATTTTCCTTTATTTTGAATTTATTAGGTCAAATTTCTTGATATTAAAATTTTAAATTGAAAATAAATAAACTGATTTTTTTAAAATTTTAATTAATTTCTAATTAATGATGATGATAATGGTGGTGGTTAGTCTATTGAGACCAAACTTTGGTCTATTGGACCTAAAGAAACGAATTATTTAGTTTGATTTAAGATTTTATTCCTATGCTCAAAAATCTTGGAGAGAAGCCTCCCGAGCTCATTGTAATTTTGAGAACGTCAAAGGCTAGGGAGGTCAGGATTGCAACAAAGATTTTGAAACTCAGATCTAATGTGGTTGTATGCGGGACACTCTAAGAGGAAGTGATTTTCATCCTCGATGTTTGTATTCTCATAGAGATGGCAGAACCTTTCCATCTATGGTGTTTTAGGAACTACCCAACAACCTATTTCACTATGGAGCTCATGAGAGTTCATTCTAATCTTGGCTATATTAATTTTCTTCTTTGAGCTAGTTAAAACAGAGAGATACTTTTGATCTCCTAGGGTAGGGTTGATGACCTCCTTATAATATCTCAATTTTCTTTTAGCTTCTAAATCTTTCTCACACCACATTTTTTCTTTGAACTTAGAAGTAACAATATTTTTAATGTTATTAATGTTTTGCAATGCAACATTCTCGTCGATCCCCAATGGTTTAACTAGACCCTAGTGTCTTTATACCAACCTTGTTTGAGCCTTAGGTGGTTTTGGCTGGAATTTAAAGCTAGCTTAGGAAGTCTATGGTCTCCTATGTTATTGAGTTTATGCTTGTACAACAGAAGCCTAGTCATAGCTAGGCTCTCGATAGGGAAAAGACCCACTTCTATAAGGAGAATAGGATAGTGTGTGTTGCTTTTAATTTTGAGGTTATATGTTATAAAACACTTCTGGATTTGCTCAATCTTCTCCAAGGTTCTCTAGAGATGCTACAACCCCAAACCTTCACATCCATATAAGATAACTTGGAGTGACTAAAGTTTCAAAGAGGAGCTTCTTTCTATCCCACATTATGAGGTTTGCCTTTTACAATTATTTTCAAGACCAAATAAGCTTTCCATCCCCCATTAATCCTTTTCCTCAATGCTATAGTTCTGTTGAGCTTGTGATGAATATCATTCCTAGGTACTTTGTAGGAAGACACTTCCCAAGTTACTATTGTCATACATAAAATTAGCGTAAGTGTCCTTCTTGGATTTGATAATCATAACTTTTGTTTTGCCAGTGTTAACAGTCATACCCATGGTAGAGCAAAAATCCTTAAGAAGTATAAGTTGCTTATCAAGATCAGATGGGCACCTTGCGAGAAGAAAAATATCGTCAGCGTAGAGAAGAAGGGTGATGACTATCCCAGCTAAGATCGTGCCAAAACAACCTGCGTCCTCTAAACAACCTTCTAGCTTGTCGATGTATATTCCAAATAGGGTAGGGGAGAGGGGGCAACCTTGTTTAACTCCGATATTACACTTAATATCTTTCGACCACCCCTTATTGCTCTTTAACTTGGCAATTGCATTCTTGTATAACCTTATAGCAGTAGCTCTCAACTCAAAAGGAACCTTTAGCTCTTCTAATCTGTTCCAAAGCTTGTTTCTACGAACCGTATCAAAATACTTTCTAAAGTCCACAAAGCAACAAAAGAGATTAGATTTATCATTGCAGCATTCCTCCACAATGAACCTAAGAGTAACGAGGTGGTCTGTTGTTGAGTGTTGCTTTCTAAATCCTACTTGGCCTTTAGCCCACTTACCTTCTCTTTCAAGCTATATGCTCAACTTCCTTTCCAAAATAATACCATATATCTTGGCTAAGAGAGGGTTGATCATAATTGCTCAATAATTAGAGGGGTTATTTGTATCTCCACTTTTAAAAATAGGGATAATGAGGCTTTGAGTCCATGGTTTAGGAAACCCTTGCTTGACTGCTTGATTCAAAAGCTTGTGAATGTCGGGGATGAGCTAAAGACCTCCAATTTTTAAGATTTCCGCCTGGTAACCTTCAATGTCCTTAGCTTCTCCATTATCCAAGCGATTAACCCCAAAATCAATGTCTTCTAATGAGAAAACTTCTTTCGTTATGAGCAGAGTTTCAAAGTTATCCATGACATTTGGGGATTCATAAAGCTTTTTAAGATAGGAATTCCAGTCGTGTAAAGCAATTTTATTATTATATTTAGTTTTCCTAGTTAGAATCTGCCTCCAGAATTTCTTAGGAGCTACCTTAGAGAGGTATAAGATATTTTGTTATCTTTTACGAATATACTGCCTTCTTTTCCTTTTAGTTAGGGCTTTGTATATTTTTATCTTGCCAATTTTAAGAGATTCACCAACAACTTCCTTAATTGCTCTCCTCGCACTTTTACAATCTCTGTCATACCATGGATTGGTTTTGATATTTCCTTTATTACTTGAAACTTCAATTGAGAACTTGTTAATAGAATATGAGAGGGTTGTATTAAAATTATGATAGAGATCTTCTATGTTGTCTATACTAGATAAAGGAAGAAAATTAGTTTTTAATTCATTTATAAAGAGATCTTTTTTATTTCTATCAAAGATTAACTTCTTTTGGCTATAAGGATTATCTTCTATGGGATCTCTATGCATGACAAAATTGAGAGTTTTAAGTAGAGGCCTATGATTAGAGTCATGCTCGTGGTCGCTTTAAGATGTCAAAATTTGTTATTTCATTGTATAGAGGGAGATCAAAGATAACATAGTCTACCACGTTACTACCAAGCCCATGGATGCAGGTCATCTGGCTAGAATTGGGCCACTTCTTTAGACCGTTGCAAATTATGAGATCCTGCGCACTACAAAGCTTGATTAGCTCCGATCCAAACAAATTCTCCCTAAGGTCTTTAGAGCTCCTTTTGTACTGGCTAGCCAAAGGAAGGTCTTCGTCTAACCAAAGAGGATTAGGGTTGGAATGATTGCTTAGAAGAATAGCTTGTTTGCTTGAAGTTCAAGCATTAAATTCACCCATTAAAAGGATATTTCCTTCATTCCTTAGGCTAGATAGCTACCCGTCTTAGGGGGACTAGCAACTCTGAATGGACACTAGTTTACCCGATAACACATACTGACAGACTTTGCGGTTTTTCATGTACTTTTCCACTTCAATCGTCATCTTCGACTAGAAATAAAACCTGTTCAACTGCTCATAAGTCTTGTTTGCATCAAAATGTCCTAAAAGTCCACTACTATGTTTCTCCTTGATTAAATTTTCCCTCATAGAACAATTTGGTATGCACAACTAATTTCTTTTAAACAATAACCCATCTTGTAAGAAATAATGAAGCCACTTACTTCTATCTAATAAAACATGATTTTTACAAGCTTCAAATGCCTCTTTAAAATCTAAGTCTTTTTCATAAAATTCCTTAAGAAAGTAAAAACCCAACACTCGAATTTGACTTTCTTGAAGCAGTATGTTTCTTCTACTTAAGGCATCTGCTACTTTATTTGATTGGCCATTTATATGCTTCAAGACAAAATTAAAACCTTGAAGATACTTTACCCATTAGGCATGTTTCTTATTAAGCTTTGGTTGTTGCATAATGTACTGCAATGCATGGTTATCTGAATACAATATAAACTCCCTGGACATCAATTAAAGTCTCCACTTCTTTAAAGACTACACCACTGCATAAAATTCCTTGTCATAAGAAGAATATTTCTTCTTGGTCTCGTTTAGCTTTTCACTAAAATAAGCTACAGGCCTGTCCTCCTGACTCAAAACAGTTCCAATCATTTCTCCACTGGCATCACACTTTACTTGAAAAGGTTTATTAAAATCAGGAAAAATCCAAATAGGTTTTTCAATGATCTTCCTTTTCAACAACTAAAAGTTCCTTTTGGCTTCAGCAGTCCATTTAAATGGTTGTTTGTCCTTCTTGATTGTGTCAATAATTGAAGCATTAATCTTACTAAAATTCCTTATGAATTTCCTATAAAAACTAGCAAGACCGTGAAAACTTCTTACCTCAAAGACACTTTTTGGTGAAGGCCACTCCACAATAGCTTTGATCTTCTCTAGATCCATCTTTAACCCATTAGCAGAAACAATAAAACCCAAATACACCAATTCTTTCTTCATGAATGAACATTTCTTTAAATTTAGCAGTAAATTCTCTTGCTGCAACCTTTGTAAGACATAATTTAGATGTATTATGTGTTCCCCCTTAGACCTGTTGTAAACTAATATATCATCCATATATACTATTACAAACTTACCCATAAATTCCTTCAGAACTTCATTCATAAGTCTCATAAATGTACTAGGGGCATTCAACAATACAAAAGGCATTACCATCCACTCATATAATCCTTCTTTGGCTTTAAAAATAGTTTTCCACTCATCTCCCTCTCTAATTCTGATTTGATGATAACCACTTTTTAAATCTAACTCTGTAAAATATCTAGCTCCACTCAAACAATTCATCAAATCTTCGATTCTAGATAAAGGAAATTTGTACCTAATTTTTATCTTATTGATTGCTCTCGAGTCAGTGCACATTCTCCAGCCTCCATCCTTCTTTGGGCTCAACACTATTGGCACTGCGCAAGGACTCAAACTTTCTCTAATCAGTCTCTTGTCTAACAATTCCTGAACCTGTTTTCTTCTCTCTTCATTCTCTGTGGGAGTCATCCTGTAAGATGCTTTATTCGGTAGATTTTCTCTTGGAATCAAATCTATGTGATCACTTATTTTTCTAATGGGTGGTAACTCATCACGTAAATAATCTACAATGATATCACAATAATTGTCCAGCGTCTCTTGAATTTCAATTGGTAAATTAGAAACTTTTGTGTAAATAATTTTCACCTTGGGTTTGCAACCAACGCAAAACTTACCTCATTTTCCTCTATCTACTATAAGTACTCCTTTTGACTCAACAAAAGGGTCTTTGGTTCAGGTTTCTTTGATGCATCTTCTTCTTCTATTAGCAGCAATGTATGATTGGTACCATCTTTGCTAAATTTGTAGGTGTTCTTTTTCCATCATGCATAGCTCCTCTATCATACTGCCATGGTCTACCCAACAATATATGACACACATCCATAGGAATCACATCGCACAAAATTTTATTTTTATACTTGCCCAACTGCAACTCCACTTCACATTGTTCATTTACTAACAACTGATGTCCCTTTTGTAACCATGACACCTTGTAAGGTGTTGGATGTTTCTTTGTCTTCAATTTCAACTTCTCCACCACTTCTGTAGAGACCAAATTATCAGTGTTGCCACTATCAATTATCATCTGACATCATTTTTCTTGAACTTTGCACACAGTCCTGAACAAATCCTTCCTTTGTGTTGGTTCAACAACTTCCTTTGTTGGCTTTAGCAATACTTTGTTAACTACCAAAGATTCTCCTCTCGCTGGTATATTTTCTTCTTTTGTTGTCGTTGTTGCTTCTTGTTCAATTTGAGCAACAATTGGATGTTCCTGCATTTTCTAGGCACTCATAGGCTTTTTGTTCCAGCTTGTTATATCTGTAACATCCAACTTCTCTTCTTCTACCTCTGCCTCCTCTTCCTCTGGAAAAACTCCCCCTGCCACTTGCATTACCTCTTGTGGGTGCATGCTGACTTGAGATGTTGATAGCTCCATCTCCAGGTGTTGTAGATCTTCCTCTATCACCTTGTCTTCCCCTTCCTCGGAAAATACCTCTATTTTTGGCAGACTGCTTCCTCATGAGTTTTTCTTCAGCTTTCAGTACCATCTGATAAGCCTCTTCTACTATTTTAGGAGACAATACACTTATCTCATCTTAAATGTCTATTCTAAGACAATTCACATATTTGGAAACCTTCTCATCTGTATTTTGATTTTTCCCAGCTCTTATGCTCACCTTGTAGAATTTCTCTTTGTATTCCTTTATTGTCATAGACCTTTGTCTAAGATTTTGCATCTGTCTAAATAATGTTTGCTGGTAATCACTTGGCAGAAACCTACCTTTCAGTTTTTCCACCATCCTGTTCTAATTCTTAATTGGTTGTTTTCCAAGTCTTCTTCTTTCTGCCTGCACTCCATCCCACTAAAGTGCTACATGTCCTTTCAACTTCGTGACAACAAACTTAACCTTATTTTCATCATATTTTTCTTCATAATCGAAGGATTTATCCAAGTCATTTATCTAGTCTATCAGCTCCTCAGGATTTAATCCTCCTGCATAAGTTGAAAGCTCAATTCTACGTCTAGATGTGGATTTCAACATTGACTTAAAGAACCTCATCTCAGGAGTAACTTCTATAGGTTCCTCCTCTTCTGTAGCTTTAGCTTTAAGTTCACTTACATCACCAGCATCTACATCTCTCCTTGCTGCCATTGCTTCTAATCTAGCTTGCATTTGTTGCACAGCTTCCATCACTTCAACATTTGCAATAGGTCTTCCTCTTCTACCACCTCCTCTTCCAACTCAAAAAGCCATGGTGGATTTATTTCTCTGATCCTTAAGACTCTATTCAATGTCAGTAACTTGGCTCTGATACCACAAATGGTGGCCAGGGTGCAGGTGTGAGAGACAAACGTTCAAAACTCGATACAATTTTTTCTAATTCTAGTGGAACTTTTTCTTGGATTTCCCTTGGAGTCCCAGTCATTTATCTCTAGAGTTAGATACTCTGCTAAATTAATAGAAAAACTAATTTAGCCGCAAGTGCTAAATATCTTATTACCCTTTAAACATCACATATAGCATGTCGCAAGCTCACCAGGTAGGTTTCCTTTACATGTAATGTTGTGATGCAATATTCATCGACGTGCTTCGTATTGCATGTCGTATTTCGCAGCTTTGCTAGGCCAGGTCTTTCACTCTTGAACCTTGTGATGCGATATTACCTAATGATCCAATGGTCAACATCCAAAGTGATCCGACAGTCACCGTGATATCGCACAAAACGTTATGCGGCGATACCACCTCACGGAGTCGATATAATTGTAAGCCCAGTTTATAATGGTTCAAATCCGAACTTGAGATTAAGGCCCAATAATAGAGGGTTTCGGGATCTATGGCTTGCGGGACTTGGATTAACACAATGTTTAAACACAGGGCCAACCCCCGTTGTTGACTATGCCATGAAGCATTGAAAATGGAATTAACGGTTGATAAAGAGTGTGGGACTTCAATCCTAAATCAGGAAATCAAACACTTCTAACCCCACAGTCGCTAATACACATCAACTCAAATTAAATGTGATCACGCACAGAATAATCGAACCCTGGCTCTTAAGCCAAACTGGCATTTCACAGATACACAGAGACATTGCGGAGGACACAACACCTCCGAGATTGACCAATTTTACACAAAAATTACACAAAATTATGTTTTCTACAACTTAATCATATATGGCTAAAACAAGCCAAATCAGTCAAAATGATTCAGAATTTACATAAGGATTAGTTCATTAACAACCAGTTCCTAAATTAAAGAATAGAATTAACTAATCCTATCTAATCTGGATAATATTCTCCTTGAGAATCTCCACTACAACTAACTACTTGAATTTATTACATGATAATCTAAATCCTAGATTCTAGTTCAAATCCTAACTAGAAAACTTTATAAATTGACAACTAAAAAACCCCACTCCTTTGCTTCTAAACTATTTTTGGATTTTTAGGATAAGTTGAAGCCTTTTTTCTTAAAGCCTCATAGTCCCACATCATGAGTAAAAGTATTTTATGTATTTTAAAATAATGACTAAAATGTTTTACATGATATGATATCTCTCGTACCTTTTTTCCCTTTCTTTTAGATCTGAATGGGTGGTTTCCGGTATAAATCTAACAAATCTAAGCTTAGATCGATTGCAGATATGAAATATATCATGTGTGTTATAATTTAGTTCTTTCACTTTTGTTGCATACAAAAAAGAGCTAGAATAAAACAATGATATTGTATGTCGTGACTGGTGACTACAGGTTCCTTTCATGGTGTTGTTCGACCAGATGTCTTGACTGTAATCAAAGCATCTTTCCATCTGGGATGATAACTGCTTTCAGGTATAGAAATTCTTCAGCCTTTCGCATGTCCGAGGGTTGTTGCTGTTGGAACTTGCGTGACTCTCCCAAAAATATAGAGCATCACAACGCATAGCCTCCTTCAGCTTAGATATTTTTGCAGAATATCTTAGCTTCTCAGCTCTTCAACGAAATCCTTGATTTTCCATGTTTATCAATATGAGCTTGAGAGCTTGAGGTAGCTGTTGATAGCAATCTGGTGTTTTTTTTAAAGCTATATTAGACCTCTGTCCAATTGCTAAATACCCTTCAATGGAGCGTTTTCACCACGCAATCACTAGGATCCACAAGAACTTGACACATTTCCATGTGAATTATCTATTGGTGCCAAGGTAAGGTCGGTGTCACTAGCCTCTGGCATCAGAGTTTAAAGGTGATCATGCACTTCCAGAATCTGCAAAGCGATGCTTTTTATTTGGCCACATACTTGCATGATCAAAAGATCTTGCTTACGGGACTTTGAGCTGGACTACGATCCACGGGAGACAAACTCCTTTCTCTATTTTTTAATCTATGCAGACCTTTGAAATTAAGGCCAACTATTTTAACGTGAGAAACTATTAAAGACATTGATGGTTGTTCTAAGGGCAGAGTGGCGGATACAGGTGCTCTTTATTTGTGGGGTATTTTATGTCGCAGATTTTAGAATATTTAGGAATCTGAGAGTAACTAGGTAGGTTGAACCATTCACCTTCTTCATGACAATGCTATACAGTGATATTCTGGGATAGTCCCCAAATCTAATTGACTACCTCTTGATCATCAAATTCTGAGATATTCCCAACATAAATTCAACCATCTGTAATCAAATTCTAATTGATTACCTCTTGATCATCATATGATATTCCAAACATAAGTTCAACGATCTGTAATCAAAATCTAATTGACTACCTCTTGATCGTCAGATTCTGGGATATTCCCAACCTAAGTTCAACAATCTGTAATCAAAGCGGTGAAGCAGAAAATGTAGACATCTTTGTCTTTAGTGTGTAAGACAAGGGTAGACCCTCCTACGAGCAAACTTTTAAAAAGGATGAACATCCCTTTTTCGGGCAGGAGATGACGTTAACTCCTCTAGCAGTCCTCAAACCAACTTCTGTGGATGCCAGGATCGAATTTCTCCAGGTTTTTCTTAACGAGTTCAATCTTGTTGGCTATGTGCCCGATCGACATTGTTGTCTTAGCCGTTTTCTACAATCCCACAACTGCTGTCGGCATTCACCGCCGCTGAGAATTATTGGTTGTTATAGGGCCTGTATGCAGGACGAGATCAAGTCAGACGATGTGTGACCAGATCCAGATAATTCTCCTGGCCGCCTTCTTTTATCACTCAATATCACCTTGCCACAAGAGTTGTTTAATGTTTGCATTGTCAAAAGGCATGGACAATCAATGATATGTTTCCTGCTCTTATTCTAATGATCATCTTGTAGCTCAGTTTGTTCACCATTTCAAGGCATGAGAGCTAGGGATCTTTGCGCATTACCTGTGCATTCCACTTGTTTCAATCTGTGTGGGAAAAGTAATTAAACAGGGCAGCCTATTATGCCCAACATCCACGAGGTAATTTGAGCCTCACTTTGTTACCTTCTTCTCATCTATGCCTTTTCGTTTGTTGGAGATGATGGTGTTGTGGAGAGGTTAGCTGTTTTGAGTCTTGGAAATGAGAACTCAAGTGTGGTTAGGGAAGGGATGTGGGAAGGGATTTCATCCGACTCTTCTAAAAAGTTCTTTTTTTTGGTTAAGCTTACCTCGTGGCAATCTCTCATATTTCTGGTAGGAAAGTTGAGCGATTCAAACTAGGTTATTAGTGGATCACTTGTTTTGACCAAGTTTGTGGGAGGTGTACTAAGTTTCTGATTCTTCAAGGCATAAAGACCTAGTTTGGGGAGGTGTACTATGTTCTTGATTTTTCATGGCATAAAGACTTGAGGTTGTTTGAGGTTGTTTAGGGAGGTTATAATTTTGTTTGGATTAAGAAATTCTTGTTGGAATTAGGTGACAATTTCAAAAATCTAATTCTAGGAGTGTGAATCATTTATTTATTTATTTATTTATTTATGGTGGAAATAAATTCAACATCATGAAGAACTTTTTGGACACCCAAAATCCTTAAGCTTGGTAGTTGTAACCTAGATTTCCAAAAAATAATTGAGGATTTTTTCAAAATCCTACCCTGCAGAAACTTTTTTTCTTTGGGAGAAAAATTGTGGCTTTGTTAGATTATGGCTAAAAACCCTGCACCTTCATGTACAACAAATATTCATTTCTTTGATGAACCATATTCTTTGAGCTATGTTGTGGGACATTTATGTATTATCAACATCTCCAATTTGTCTTTGAGATTTGTGCACGGTTGGCATTTGAGAACCATTTAACAATTTAAAGATCCAAACCTTTACCTCTCAATACAGAGGAAAGTTTTAAATATTAGTGGCAAAACTTGTTATTGTAGTTTTTATCATGAGAGAGGTCTATATGGTGATGATTGAACAAGATATTATGGTGTAAATATCTATCCCTTGGTTTATTTCAACATGGTCTTTGTTAATTTTGTGTTTGGATTTTTTAAAAAAGAACAAGATTTGTTTTTCATGACATGATTGGCTATTGGCTATTTTTCTTTGAGTGTATTTTGAATAATTTCTCAATATTGGTAAAACATTGTAGGAACTCAGTCACATGAAGGTAGATGATTCTTTGAGTGTATTTTGAATAATTTCTCAATATTGGTAAAACATTGTAGGAACTCAGTCACATGAAGGTAGATGATAAGCTTCACAAGAGGTTATTCATTTGTACACCATTTCTATCTTGCAAAAAGAAAACACTACTCTTAAGAATCACTTCTGGATCACTCTCATTGAGAAAATCAAGAAGGTTGATAATATAGATTCAACCATGGGAAAGTATTCTAGAATATTACAAATGAGTTTTAGGAAAATATTGACCTCCTTGATGATTTAGAGGAGGAAATTGAGTCTTTTTTCAAGCTAACTCAAAAAATGAATTATTCATGAAGCAAATTCCTTCACGGGTTGGAGGAGAAATACAATCAGTGAGTTATGGAGGTTTACTATTTAAGAGCCTCAATGGAATTGCTTTGTGAAGAGGTAAGATCTCTTCAAGTAGAGAATAATAGATTGTTGCATCAATATCAAACTCTAAAACAAAATTACGATGCCTTAAATAACAGTTGATTGAGAAGTATGAGTTCATTCAGAACTTGCAAGAGTACAAGAAACACCTTGAATTGGAATTATTGGCCTTCGTAAAAGAAGAAAACTATTGTTGAGCTATCACGCTCACCCACTAATGTTGATAATGGTGCTTTTGCTTCACCTAGCTTTGAAAAATATAACACTATCACGCTCACCCACTAATGTTGATAATGGTGCTTTTGCTTCACCTAGCTTTGAAAAATATACCACTAGGATTGCGGTCTAATTGTCAAGAGAAATGGGATATATATATGACTGGGGAAAAATGTACAGGGCACTGTTTTCCATTTTAACCATGTAGTACATACATAAAAAAATAGGTCTTGGAAATGACCCTACTGATGCATTATTACGTACATCCAACTTCATTGAGACTAGAAAGATGTCAATGGTTGTTAGAGGAATTCAAACTGAGATGTTGGAAGAACACATTCTTGCTGATTGTGATAAATAGATCAATAACATGACTATTAACGTTATTCTAGATGACATTGTTTCCACACTACACTCAACTTTACAATATAGAAATCAGTACAATCTTAACAGAAAAACAGAAAATATAAAAACACCATATCACTAAAAGTGTTACATGCATGATTCAACATGTTACTCTCTAAAGCTCCCTAGCTAAGGTTGACACATAATAAATGGACAAAAAATTCTCAGTAAAATTTAATATAAAAATAAAAACTATCAAATCAAAAATCTTAACAACAAAGTACTCTGAAAAAAAATCGGCCTAACTTTTGGCACCACCTTTCAGTGTAAAATATTATTTAAGAACGTATATGTTGAAATTTTGAAAATTCCAACAAAAATATAACTCAAATTTCCATCTGATATGCAGATGCACTGAATATCAATGTCATGATTAAGTTACCTCTCATTTCTGCTATGCTGAAATATCTGTCGGTCGTAGTAATTAAGACGGTCTTTCCTGCCAGAGTGGGAAATCTTTTATCCTTACAGGTAGGTCATATGCCAGACTACAGTGAGTGGGAATGTTATTACGCATATTAAATGTCCTTGTCATATCCAGCCAAGATTAACATGGCCAAAACTAAATGAAAGTGCAGTCGCTGCCCGTCATAAGATCTCAAGAGATTCGATCACGTACACTTTTGCGATTTTCCGGAAAACCTAATAATATTTTTAAGTTTTATACATGGACGAATCCAAGAAATGCCCTAGTTCACTGCAATCGGGTCAGATGCAGACATACACGTCGTAGTCTAGAAAGATTTAGATACAGATACCTTTCACAGTGGGAGACTTTTATTTCTGCGACCATAACATAGTTAATGTTAATGTTATTTGACATGGGCTTTATAACGCTATATAACACGACTATAATATAATTAATGTTAATGTTATTTGACATGGGTTTATAACGCTATATAACACTCCGCCCAGTGTTATATATAGTGTTATAAAGCCCCATGTGAGATAGCATTAACTATGCTATTAACTATGCTATGGTCGCAGAAATAGGAGTAGCCTTCACAGTGTAGGATGACATCCACTTTTGCATTAATCATTTGTACTAATCATTTTACATTAATGGTATCGAATGAGTTACAGTTACCAACTATTCTCCGGGGGAGGCTTAAAAAATTTACAAATCAGTTTGAAAAATAATGGAAATTTAGGGCGAGAGTATAATAAAATTTGGCAGAAAATTTTGAAAAATTGAATTATAATTGTTAATACTGCTGAATCCATTTCCACCATAAAAAACACTATTCAAAATCTTCAACATTCTAATTTTAAAAAAAAATTACCACAAGTAGCAAAAAAAAACCTATTTAATAACATTAATAGACAAACTATTTTTTCCTCTCACATTATCAATTTTTATTTTTTTATTTTACTTTCAATACTTTATATTTCTACTTTTACCTTTTATCAATAAAATACATAATTTCAATTATACCTTTTCTCAATAAAATACACACTTTTAAATATAATTAAAAAATAAACATTTATAATATTTTTTTACTAAAAACTATTTTTTCATCAATACTATAATTTTTTTAAAGTTTATAAAATTCAGAATTATTTTATTTTTAATGAAAATATACTTTCGCTATATTTTTCATATGCTATTAAAATAAAGAAAAGTCAAAAAGATATTTCTGATAACTTCAAGTTTTTGGGATGAAAAGAAACATCGCATCTTCGAAAGCCATAAAGGATAATTTTGATTAAATTAAGTTTTTTTTACTAAAAGAAAAGTCATTTCTTTCTTCAAAACATTGCGCGGTGAACCAAGAATTTAACAATCTTTAATAAATATTAAAGAGAAAGATTAACAGTTTTTCATGAATATTTATACCTAATTGAATTGAAGGGTTTGGTGAGCCTAATTTACCTATATAAATTGGCCCATTAAATTCTTAATATGGAGTTTATAAATTTATGAACTTCCATTTAGTATAGGTGTATGTGCCAGTGACGATTTGGTATTTTGCGAACATTAAAAAATGATAATTTATATTATATTGTAATGTAAAGTAAAGTTCTAAATTAATAATGTAATTTTCAAGGCAAAAAAGGAATAATTTATACAGATAGAAAAATAAGATGTGAGATTTTATGCCGTGAAAATATTCTAGTGAACAATTTTTTTTTTTCACTTATATAGATTATCTGCGTGGGAAAATTTTTAAACAAAATGTTATAAATGAAAAAATATTTTAAATCAATTTGAGAAGTATAACTAACTCAAGTTTAATTAATTAATCATGGATACATTATGTGTATGCCTAAGTAGAAAATCTAATTGTGGTGTTTTTATTTTATTCTTTTAGGTGAATTACAAACTTGCAACAATACTCCATTGACTCTTCAATCATTAGTTAATCAAGTAATCAAGCAACGTTAAACTCTTTTTCAAAAACAAGTATCAATTCTAATTAAAATAAACTAATGCTATATATGAAAAGTATTTATTAGTAACAGATGTATAATAAACTAAAATATGCACATGAAGGAAAATAGTGCATAGGCCAAGAAATTTGGGCCCTCCAATCCTTCATTTACACACTAAGAAAACTATTTGTTATAGAACTCAAGGCTATTGCACATATTGATAAAAAAATGTAATAAGTAGCTTTAATAAAAAAATTATGTATGTAAATGAACCTAATCCCAAAAGTATATATGTAAAGAAACCTAATCCCCAAGCTTGACTTGTATGAGCATATAAACAAAATTAAACTAACAAAAATGCATCAAATGTCTATGAGATAACAATTTTTTTTAGCTTGTCATCTCTATTAAATTTAAACTTAGTAGCAATAGGATTTGTGGAAAATGGCGACCTATAGGAATATATGTATATTTATTTGTTGCTATAGCATGATTTTTACCATAAATAGTCACATTGACTATGCATTGATACAAGCAAGATTCTTTTCATCAAACCAAAGGGAAATCACCAATAAAAGAAATGCTAGAACAAAACCCATGGCTTCATTTTTCCCATAATACGTGCATATATCTAAATTAATGAAGAATTACCATAACACATCAATTTTGGTAATAAAAATGATTTTTTAATGCATATAAATTATTAAAAATTAAAAATTAATGAGTCTATTAGGTATGACATCTTTTCAAATTGTTATTTTTAACAAAAATGAGGACTGGTGTCTCCTAAAGTAAAAGTTGTTGTATGTCCTCTTGAAATAAACTTGTGCTTCTTTTGATATTAAAATTACTTTAACTACCGTTAATAAAAAATCTATATTGGATATAGATTCTCTTTGAATTGATTGCATTGGCCTTTGCATAAGTACCCTTACCTTTAAACTCTTGCTTTTAGCTTTTACTATTTCCTTGAGTTGGTACCACTTATAACCTCCTTTTGAAATCATAATATTTTCCTCTTTCATCTTTTTGTTCTCTTATTTAAGTCTATCATTTTCCTCAATAATATTCATGTTTTTCTTTGTGGTAAATTCATTCTATGTTTCATTGTATCTTTCTAAAATTTTCATTTCCACCGCTTCTCTCTTTAATATGGTTATTTTCCTCTTTTTTTCCTCATATCTTCCTATGAGAATTTTATATGATTTCCCTTTCAGCTCTTGAGAGGTATCCTTTGTAATATTATCAAAATCTTCCTCAAGTGATGATTCTTGTTCTTCAATGGCGAAAGTTTTTTCAATTGTTATGTATAGGTCTTTACATGTTGTGCTCAATGTTAATGGTTCCCCTTTTTTTGGCTTCTAAGGATATAAGGTAGTCATACAAAAGTTGTTGATCTTGGTTCACTTCTAATAATGTTGTCATAGGTGTAGAAAGCTTTGTCCTGAGCCTTTTAAAAATTCTAGAAATGATTATTCATCTTGTTAGATTCTTTATTTTCCATGTCCAATGATTTCTTTAGTTATAACTCTCGCTAGTCTCCTATGATATATAATGGTTTATTTCTTTCTTTTTGTAATACTTATTAGACTATAGTGAAGATAAAAGAATTTTCATAAATTTCCTCTTCAATTAATACTTCAGTGTCACTAATAATTATTTTTACAAACTCATTTTCAAAAAGAATTTGTTCTCAATTCTAATCATGTAGTGAAAATTCATATCCAATTATCATATCAACAATGCTATGATAATAGAAGTTTGTATCTTCATTCATTCGTTTTCTATGAAGAAATGAATTCTGGTGTAATTTTCACTCTATAATCATAGTGTTTTTAAAGGATTCATATAAAGAGGCACTATACACTAAAGCCACTTCATTATGCAATTGGGAAAATGAACCAAAATTAAATTTGATGATCAATCCATGTTTTTGATCAAAAGTAAATAGTTATACCTAGAGTTTGTAGAAGACCTCAATATATTAGTGCTTTGTCTAACTAAAAACTTGGGAAAATGAACCAAAATTAAATTTGATGATCAATCCATGTTTTTGATCAAAAGTAAATAGTTATACCTAGAGTTTGTAGAAGACCTCAATATATTAGTGCTTTGTCTAACTAAAAACTTGCTGCAAGTAAAGCCATAAAGCCATTATTCCGTTAAACCTTGACTATAACCTCTGGGACAAAAAATTGATGTAGAGCTATGCTCAAAGTATTTAGTAATTGTATTAGAATTGAGAATGAAAACATTAAGCTTTACACATATGGATATTAAACCCATTGATGTTATACCACTTCAACCGTTGGACTACTAACCCTAAGATGTGATGCATTGGGAATGAAAACTTATCATGTTGCACGAGATCCTACATTTTATTTAAAATATGAGAACAAGACTAGTTATACACTTTCACTCCATCAAGTACACTAGCAAACTAAGGAAACGTTACTTCAAGGTTCCAATGTATTCCTAAAGAAAATGTAAATGAAGGATTGCTAATGTTTATACCAGTAACATTATGTTTCATTTCTTAAATAACTCGAGTCCATTGTTATATGTCTTTTGTTGGTTGTTATTACTATAAGTTTTAAGTCTTCAAAGTGGTATGAAAAATATCCTGATGCATGTATTAGAAAGTGTTATGAATCTGAAGAAAATGAATGGAAATATTGTCGAAGACAACTTCTTTAACAAAATAAGCTTCAAATTTTAGCCCTATAATTTACTAGGTTCCACCTAAATTTCCCTCGTATTCTATATATGAGGGTGTTATAAGAAAGTATAACAAAATTAACCCTTTTTTTTTTCCACTAGACATTTAATACAATGTATCATTACCATCTTCGATTGTTCCTTCATTTTATGTTTTTATTTTCCCTCGTATTCTATATATGAGGTTGTTATAAGAAAGTATAACAAAATTGAACCTTTTTTTTCCACTAGACATTTAATATAATTATCATTACCATCTTGGATTGTTCCTTCATTTTATGTTTTTATTTTTGGTCATGATTTTGGATAGTGTTAACTATGGTTAATAATAATTTTATAATCAGAAAAATTGAGAAATAAGTGATATATAATTTTATTTACAAGTGACTTAAATAAAACAAATTATCATTTACATAATTTTATATAATATGATTTTTTTAGACAAATTATTTAAAGAACTGTAAGTATCACAGCGATTATAATAGTAAAGGAGTCATATAAATTAAATTATTATTAAATGCACATAGATATCAATCCATGATGAACGTCAAAACACTTACTTCATAATCACATTACCAAAATTTAAAAGACATAAAATTATATAAGTTATAGCTTAACATTTCTCTTCATTTTTTTTTTTTTTTACAAAGTAAACTGGTAATTGGTTGATTATAAAGATAAGCTAATAACAATATTAAGTTGCATGACATCCTTACTATTTAATATTATTATTAAGTGGAAGGTGAGAATATGGAATATTATTTTATTCACAATGTTTTAATATAAGTTCTCAATCACCGAGCCGCTTCATTTTTAATGTGGTACTATGCGTTTACATGGCTTGTTTAATTATACTTTGATGCACCTATAGACACATGCAAGAACCAAGGGTGTCTTTGGTGATGTATTGGAGTTAACCCTCTCAGGGATTGGATCTTAACATTGGTATTCATGGTGTTTAATATTTGATGTTATGTATTAAAATTTTGGCTTACACCTACAGACATCGGGATCCAATTACCATAGTTCCATACATGTGTTTCATTATCATTGCAGAAATGTTAACACCTCTCCTTCAAATTCTCTAGATTTTCCAGTGGTACAGCATTATGATCTGGAGAATTAAATCCACCTTGGGAACAATGATACAGAGATCGATCAACGGTTCTGATCTCTACAGTTTAGATCTATAGCATGGATGAAACTATATGATTATGGGAGTAACCACCTACCCTCCCATGACATCAGTCCACTCTTAGTTGCACCGTTCTTTCGCAGGGACGAGATCTGTAACAAAACTTGATTATTTGTAGAATTTTACCTTGGTTTTAGTCACTTACACTTGCAAAGGTGAATTAAACACTTGAGTTTTTGCTAGCCACATATCGTTGGTCTTACATCACCAGGTAATTTATTTTATTTTCTTGCAAACTTGTGTTTATGCTACGGTTAAATATTTCTGTCATCCTCTTTTAATTTCCTACTTATGCATTGTGCAGGTTCACATATATGGCAAGGGTCATTTCAATTTGTCTTGAAAAGACCTAATGTTTGGTGTAGAAACCCTACTGCACCATCAATAATGTATGCAATGTACTTACAGTTCGATTTATTTGAGTCAATATTAATTTCCAGATGTCTTAGTTGATTAATCCCTTCTTTGATGTACATTATTTTCTAGCAGTTATGATTTCTTTGTATTTGTGTAGGTTGCAGTGGTTATGGTTGTCCTCCAAAGTAGTGGTTCTAGGTAAGGCATGGAACTTAACCGTATTTCATGATTTCTTTAACTTATTTATTGGCACAAGCTTAGTCTTCTAATGAAACCCTTGTTAGATTTGACACAGGTTAGGTTTAATCCCTGTGAGTATCAGTTCGGCCTTACATATAATACTTCTAGGTTCTAAAAGATTCCTTTTCATTGTTACTATACCAGGTACTTTAGAAGTCAAGGCAAAGAATGAAATAGGGTTTATTATTTCTTTTAAAAGAGTAGAATAATGTGACACTACTTTGGTTAGGTTTTCAGCATATATAAGTTATGATTCCAGATTGGATTGTCGACCATACAACCCTAAGCTACTCACTCGCAAGGGTTAAGTCACTTTCCTAGACTAATTTGAGTGTATAATATGTAAATTTGTTTGTTGATGATTTCTCTAGAGGCATTTGTAGCATATGTATTTATATAAACTAAGATTTTATTTATATCTTGAATAAAAGGGAAATTGGTTAGTTTTACTTTTGCGACGTTTAACCATTAATGTAAATACCAAAAGGAAAACTTAAGAAAGAATAAGAAAATCTTAGGTTTTCTTTATGTGTATATTGTATGTCATTTAACTTGGATATTTTGATTCATTGCATTTACAATAGTTATATTAATTGGCAGGGACTGTTTATAATTTTTATGACTCTTAGTAAATTCATGTTTCAACTTAGAAAATTTGTTGTGCTATTTTTTTTAAAGAATATTTTTGCACCCTTTTCTTTCTTTTACACTATAAGGGTTTTAGTCAAACTATTTTGTTTTTTACTTACCTTTTGCCCTTCTTCTAGATTAAAAAATAACAGGTCACAGTCGAGTTATTATATAAAAAATGTGTCTTTCTTTTTTGTATTGTCTTAATAAATTCTTTTATCAACATTGTACATTGTTAACACCACAGGGATTTATACTTAGTCACAGTTCTTACTATGCCAGGTTATATATATGAATACATTATTATTATTTACGGTCTAGAAAGCCAATGGGACTTCTTTCTAAGTCCTTCCATATACCTTCTCGCCCTAAATATTTAAGAATTCAGGACAATTCCACGTAAATGGATAGACATCTATTTTTTCCAGCAAGGTCTGGAATTAACCTAATTCATTATGATTTTATTTACCATTTCATAGTATCAGAATTGAAATCATATAATTACACTAGGAAATAATATTATACATGAAAGTTAAAAAAATAAAAATCACATATATGTTTTCCAAAAATTGAGCTTGCCACAAAATCACAGTGGGAAAAATAATGTTCCACCCAACAATTGATGAATGGTAACCTCTACCATAACTCACCTTGAGCCAATTTCAAATCCAAAATAGTCTCATCACAAAGACCAATTCAGGTCCAACCGAAGACATTGTCTAACCCCACTAGGTTTAATCTAGGGTTTACCTGACCACACACGGTTCAGTTAGGAATTCCATTGGCCAAGAAACTTAAGAATCCCTTACTTTGGTAGTGTCCTACCTCCCTCAATAGTGCTTTTTCTAAGGGTATGTTGTCATTGCTACAATACCCTCCAAAATTTCACTACATTCAAAATTTTGGAGCCTACTTTATCATTGTATTTAGTGTCACCTTGGTCGTCAAGTGTCGTTTCATGTTAATCTACGTGTTTCAAGTTATCTTGAGTGTTCATAAGTGTCGTGACACTGATTATAACATATTTACTATATGCCATGGTCATAACACCTTTGTTGTTGTAAAATGACACTTTTTGGTCGCAGTCACACACACTTCACTTGTATACTTGGGGAATGTTTATAAAGTGGTGTTTTGTATATTTATATATGTTTAAGCTTGTCTAAGTTTTCTCGATGAGTTGTTATGTGTCACACATGGTTCTATGTCTAATATCATCATGCTCACCCCTTTTCCTATCTTCCTAACTTAAACAAATTTTTGGTTTCAAGGCAAACCCATTGAGGCCAAGAGCTTACAAGGGCACTATAAAGAATTGATTGAGAATCCTTCACTATTCATAAGTGTGACATGCACCCTACAAGGGTGCAAAGCACACTCTGTAAGCCCTTCCCCTTCGTTACTCTAAATTGTGCCCTCTTGGAAACCAAGTCTTCCTTTGAGCAGACTCCTTTGACTCAAATAATTTCACCCTCCTTTAGTGCATGAGTGCACCCCAAAGGCCCTAAGCCCAACCCTGTAGCCTTACACAATGCGCCATGTTCCCTCCTCACCCTTTGAGCGCATGGGTGCACTCTTAAGCCACAAAGATTCTCCCTTGAACCTTCATACATGCGCCATGTGTCCTCTTGGGCTTCTTGAGCACATGAGCACACTCCAAAGGCTTGATGTCTTCTTTCTTCAACCTTCAATAGTGCGCCCTGCACCCTCCTCCTCTCCCTTGAGCACAAAACACACTTGTGAAGCTTGAAGCCTTCCCCTTTGTCATTCGTACCTACGCCATGCACCATACCTTGATTGTCGTTTCCTCTTGAGTGCATGAGCACATACCAAAGCTCTGAAGCCTTCCCACTTTAGTCATGCAACCTTTTGAAGTGTGCCCTTGTGACGAAAATCTTTCCTTCTCCTCTCGAGTGCACTGTTAAGGCATGAACAAAAAATTTCATAAAACTTGTTAGAATAAGATATTTTCAGGCTAATGGTTGCTTATCATGAGTGATTGTTGTTACAGGTATTCTATGAGCAGCATGGAAAGCACGCATGAAGAAGATTGGAGAAAAGGGAAAACAACATAAGCATTGAAGAAAAAATAACATATTGAAATCTTCATGATCATAGCACCATGAAGACTCCTTTAGATCAAGGACCCTTTGTAGGGTGGACATCAATGATCGAATCTACATGAAGAATAAAGACACAAGTGGAAGCCATGTCACCACTAAAGAAATTCCATGTCATAAGTCACTACTAGTCCAATTCATTAAAGATAGTGACATGTCACGTTCTCATCACATGATGATGTGGAAGTTAGGATGTAATGATGTAATCGTTGTAAAGAAAAATAAGTGGAAGTCCAAGAGTCATATATGGACAAAAGAGTAATTGAATTCCAAAAGACATGTAATATCAAGAGTGATATGTAATTCCAAAAGTCATTTGTAAGTCCAAAGGTCATTAGGAGTTTGAAATTCAAGAGTCATGGGGATGTGAAAGGTCATGCCTCAAGTTATAAAAGGATCCTCAATTCTCATGGAGAGGACTTTTAACCTTGGCTTCTCCCACAAGGCATTAGAGAGATAGAGTTAGGAATATTTGGGAGCAAGTAGTGGCTTTAATGCTCCACTATTGGAGCTAGTGATGTTCATTGTATTTATGTATCTTGGAAATTTTGCTTAATATCAAAGCCTTCCAAGCCAAATATTTTCACAAATGGACTGTGGATGTTTATAAGACTATTCTTTGAAGGTTTATGGTTCATGTTTTCTTTCACCTCTACTAGAGTAATTGAACTATTTCAGTGATTTTGGTGCTCAACTTATTGGAAATGTGTTGTAATGTTTATAACGATTGTCGCATCCATGTGAAATATTTTGCTTGATGTTAGAAGAATCTTTATTATTCATGTTTGTCTCCATTAGGGTAGTATTATTATGTCTCTCTTAAAGGCTCACTTTGTTACCCCCCCCATAGTAAGAGAACCTTGATACATCTGCAATTGAACATTCACAAGGCCCATTTTCTTGCTCATTCAAAAGGACATTTGCACTTCTCTCTCGTGCTAACAACCAAATCCAAGGCATATATTTAAGTAAACAATAGTCGGGTCATATTATAAATGGGACTCTTACACCAAATGGTGTGAGGTATAATTGGTATATTATATCGGGGTGATCCCCTATATTTTGTTGGTGTTCAGCACCATCAACAGGGTATAAGTATTAATAAATTTACTTTCCTCTCTTGGCCCCCCTTCAACCAAGCTCCAAGTTCACAAGTTTCCCTCACGCCTTTTCTCCTCTTGCCCTCCTCGCTCCATTTTCCCTAACAGAGATAATTTATCTCTAGGGAGAGGAATAAGCGTCTTTAAATTGTATGATATGTGAAACTCTCTGTTAGCATATTTTCCCGCCATCATTTGATTGTTGAACATAAATAATATTTATTAATGAAATTTAAAAAATATTTTTTTATGTTTATCACTTATTCACACCAAGCCTTCAACATAACCCACAATTTTCCAAGTAACTTTAACAAAACTAAATTAGAATATTTACAAATTTACTGAGGGGTATTACATATAGCTTTATTTTAAATTATTATTATTATTAATTATAGAAAGAATTGATTACCCCCATATACATGTTTTTTTGGAATAGGGTTCCCATAATTTTAATCTAATTACCAATAATTATTATATGGATGGTAGGGATTTAACCTCCAAATTATTTTATGAAATATCCTTAGTAGTATTCACAAATCAAAAGTTGAGATTTATCTTAAAAATTATTATGCCCTTTCTTTCCTTTTCATTAAATTGATTAATTAAATAAGAAAAGGCCATATGAATAGGTGTCATGAAATGAATTATGGTTATTATTGCATATATGGTTTCACAGTCATAATTATGTTGATGCTGAGAGTTTCTTCTAGAATACTGTGTAGTATTGTTGAGGTGTCCCACGTTTTGGGAAAACACTTCACCCATTTTCAAGGACATAAATCTTGATAATGATTAAATTTATTAATTAAAAAAAATTCTATATGAATAAAGTGTCATGAAATGCATTATGGTCTTTTTGGCATGAGGTATTGATAAGCCATGATATTGGCACATCGTATTGTAACAAATCATATTTACATATTAAACATATCTATGATAAAGTGGATGATGTATATGTATGTGAAACCCATATATTAATTCTTTTTTTGTGGGATAAATATTGTATCTCTTTCCAAATTGAGATTTACATGGATGTTCTAGTGATTCTAGGTCATTCTTTCACTAGGGGACTTGACCATAACCAAAATTGTAATCTTTGCAAGGAGGAAAGTGAGATCATGCTTTACAAATATTAATAATAATAATAATAATAATAATAATAAGTGTTTGCTAGTTTATATGAGCCCTGAGATGATTGGCACAACTAACCTGTGGCTTGAGCAGTTGCAACATAAGGGCATCTAAGCTGTCAAAGCACTTGAAGATCGCACCCGACCTCGACCACTCTAGCCCTTAGCATGGCTAGATTTTTTTCCCCTATAGTTTTGAACCAGTGACTTTTGCACCACAGGGTGCCTTAATAGAACATCATATCATCGTTTGCTCCATGCCTTGCAAGCATGTTTTATAAAAAAATAAGTAAAAATTATATATACTAAAAATGGGCTAGACTAGATTAGAGAGAGCTATATAATTCAAAAACAATATGGAAAATAATCCTAGCAAAACTAATCCTACAAATCAGAATCCATATTCGCCAATTTAATTGGATTCGCAGTGTTTCCATCCAATGGAGGAATGCCTAGATGGTGCTCAATACATATATATTGATCGATGTTCTTCAGATGTTGGTGGAGGTTCTCTAAGCAGTGTAAGATGTCAACCATGTGCTTAGAACAATCCAACAAAATTATACTTAGAAGAAACTTCATATGCCAATACAAATTAATGGTATACTTGTATTGATTCAACCAGCGATCGTTACACCCAACAACGGGCACCTAGTCATCTAGATCTAACACATATTATATGTCCAAATTTTTATATCAATGGGAGGCCTCTTCTCTTTCCATGTGAGAAAGTTCCTCTTGGATGGGTCTGAAGGTAAAGTCTCGAAATTGGTCGGTGGACTCCTGAAGCTTGTGATGTGCATGTGTATGTCCCCAATAGGCCTTCTCTTGATATTAGGTGGCCCCTCAATGTATGTGCACTTATTCTTGATGCATGAATTTGAATTAGATTCTGATGTGAAGAAGGATAGAAGGGAAGGAAAATGAAAGGGCGATGACATCAAGGAAAAGTGCAATGTGAGGGAGGGAGGGACCATGAAATCAAGGAGGTAGGAAAAAGAAAAGAGGAAGGAGTGAAAATTCGCCAAGCAACCATAAGGGAAAAATCAGGAGGAGATAGATAGGAGCAACAAGAAATCCAACAAGGAAGGATGGCAACAAGAGGCAAGCATCCACTAGCTAATGAACATGGGGTAATACAAGACTACTAGTGGATTCAGGGAGTGTGTTGGAATTTCATAGGTGAGTAGTTCCAAATATGTAGAACATCAAAGAAAGAAAGAGCCAATAATAAATGAATTGTTATTTTGAATGCAGGGACAAAAATTGAGTAAGAAAACACATGCAAACCATCAATCTTTGGACCATGAAATGCTACAGGAGTATGAATTCCATAGAAGGTGTTGTCAAATGTGTTTCTCCACCTATGCACAACTCAATGTTGCAAATTTCATGCAAGGGTGATAATCCCATAAACATAAACAATAATACCTAACCTAAAATCTACAGGGACGAGAGGAAAGTGCCCTTGTAATTCCAAGAGTACTAAATAATTCGACTGAGACTCCAACTATCGAGAATGGTAATTGAAGTTGTGAAAAGACACAGTCGAGTTTCATTGAGGTGAGCCAGCCAAATCCCCCCATATTGAAAGCATTGAGTTGCGGATGAAGAAACTAACTATAGAGTAGACTATCTTGTATTAGAATTCAGGAAGGATGACATCTGAAGGAGAGCCAAATTTATAACAATGCAATTTTTCTCATCTCCCACACAAATACGAGACTATAATGGCATAAAAATGTCTCATCAAGGCATTTGTGATGCATGGTTTTGGGGTTGAGGATTTGACTTTGATAACTTGAAAATCATTCACTCTCTTGACGTTATCAAGACCATAATGATCATGAAGCTTCTGAAGCACTATGTGAAATTGTTGAGATGTATAATGTTTTGGGTGAACACATCACCCTTCCTCAGGGACAGAAGAATTGAAGGCTACCTCATTAGGTATATATGGAGAAAAGAAATTATTAAAACATTATGGCCATTAGAGACAAATACAATCATTGATGAAATTATATTTATCAATCAATTTATCAATAATTATTACTAATGAGTAAAAAAGAAGGAAATATGAAAGAATTAGAATAAGTGAAATTAGAAAAGGAACAAAATGAAATTTATGGGTTGAATTAGTAATTGGTCAAATTGAGTTAAAATATTACTATTAATTACTAAATAATATTATTAATAAACAAAGTTAAAATACTTAAATGTTAAACTATATAAAAAAATTAATGAAATAGATTATTAAAATTATTAAAGTTAATTGTGCCTATTCTAGTATGGTAGAGATGTTGTAATATCTTGTCCTATCCTATTTAACTATAATGCCCCTTGGTTAATGTAAATGTTATTCTTATTTACTTTTACTATAGTAACTTGATAAACTATGGGTTTTGTGTGTTATCTCTTAGAGGAAACCCTTGTTGAGCGAAAATCTCTAAGGTAACCTCGAACCTCTTTGAGGTTGAAAGATGGCCCTTTAACCTGGAAAGGGATCTCTCCCTAAAGTCAACCACTCAAGGTCATTGTAGTAGAAGGTTTCCAATTGAGTCCTATGACCATATTTATTGAAGAATGATTGAAATTTGGTGGGTTATGTGAAAATACTATGATTGGGCATGGAGTCTAACCCAATCAAGTTTTATACGAACACAGTTTCGATGAGAAAAACACAAAAGAAAGATACCAGTAATTCTTTTGACAATTAAGTGATTTGGAGGAAGATGAATAAAATTAGGGTAAGGGTTAAGTGAAAAACAATTATTAATGCCTTATAAATAAAGAAACAAGTGCATAAAATATGAATCCCAATATCATACACTAACTTTTTCACACATGAGGAAATATAAAACAAAGAAAAGTATTGACAAGGAAATACAACACAAGAATTTATGTAAATGCTTATGAAGACTATTTGCATTAATATCTGCTAAAAAATACACAAGGACGTTATATCTCAAATAAACACCAACCATTTTTCATTGTACATTTCTTGCTTATATAAGCATCACAATAACTGAAACATGTTTGTAGCTCAAAAATAATTACATTAATCCAATAATAGAAGCATAAATATCTTAGGTACATGCATCTAAAAAATATATTTTAAACATATCAAAAATAAAAAATAAATTGCTATGGGGCTGAGAAAATGTATCATAATTGTGCTTCCCTCACTGTAGATCAGTTGTGTCATCCCTCAAAAATGGGTTTTTGTTTTTCTCCGATCTTCTCGATCATCCCTGTTGCGATATGTTGATATTTCCGTTGTTAGTCCTTTAGCTTCCTGAAATTATAGTTTTGCTCATGGGCCGATTGTCAACGCTTTTGTCAAATTGTTTCTTTCAAAATGTGTTGACAATGGAAATGTCAGCGCTTCTTTGCAAAATTTGCTGACAATGGGAAGGCCAACTCTCTTATGTTCCCTTCTATACATAAATGTTGATAGGTGCATGATCACTAATAGATCAACAAAATTCACTTTAACAGTGAATAACCAAAAACCCAAAAATGGCTACCATCTTCCTAGCTAAGAATATTGGCCACCTCCAAAAGAACGTCCAACTTATCTATCATCTGCCTCTTTTTCTATATGGTTTCCATAGGGATTTTCTTTTTAGTTTCCTTAGCCTTTAATTTTTTAGAACCTACAATTTTCCATTTTTTATTATAAGGTCCTTTAATGGGACATTGTCCACATCTATTACTTCCTTGGTAAGGTCAGGATTTTGTTTCAACTTTATCTTCAGCCTCAATTTGTTTAAGGGCCTAGTGTGAGGTCTTTTACCCCATTTGAACATTTCAAGTAGGGAGGTTTCTTCTTCATCTTGTGGTTCAGTTTCAACTTTATTTCCTTTGGTCTGCTATATAGATGAATTTATGTAGGGGAACTCTTAGTGGGTGGCTTCTCAGCATCAGGGGAATTTACAGTAGGAGGCATATTTTCAATCGGAGGGTTAGCAGTAGGCTGTGTCTTTTTAAGTCTATCACTTTTTCTAGTATGGAATTGTAAGACCAGAAGATGAGGGAATGCCTTTCTCCTTTCAACTTTGGGTTTTCTTAGTGGAGGTGCCTTGAGATGAGGTTCCTACATGAGTTTTCTTGCCCTTTTTGGCACCATTCTGCCTCCCTAGTTTAGTCTTAGAGGGTTGAGGTTGAAACCCTCCCTAGAATAAGAAATGGCTCCACAATATTCCATATTTTGTCAATTGATTTTCAATTAGCAACTTAATTAAGGCTTTGTGATAAACGAAATGTGGTTATGGTTCAACCTTGGCCCAGAAATGAGCATCCATGTGCTTCAGACTCTCCAATAAATAAAAACATACATTCATTCTTACTTGTCCTTCTAAATGAGCTAAGAAATGGAAATGGTATAAGCTTACCCGGTTAAAATTACCTTTATATGAAAAATATGACTAAGTAATGCGTAGCAACCCATGCCATTTGTCTTCTAGCCAGGATCTTTGCACCCCTACTTTCAAGTTTTTTTCTTTAAACTAAGCTTTTAGGGAAAATGCGGCAAAAAATTTGAGCTAGAATGTGACTTCTGAAAAACTTTTCCCCATTCGTAGGTAGAATTAGTTCCTTAGTGACAAGGAATGAAAACCTTCCTATCTCCACACAGTGACCATCAAACCCCTAGGCGAATGCTCTAGTCACAATCTCATGGTAATCGGTGCATCATTGGAAAATTCCTGCCACCAAGCCCGCTAGAATTGCTAATGAATATCTGGGTAAATCTCCATGAGGTTGGGACCTTTCGGTTCATTTTTGTTAAGCTTCCTGCTTTTCCCCATTTTATCTACAGTTTGGCGATTATGCAGATGAGAGACTGGGATCTGATGTTGTATGTCCACCGAGTAGTTTGAATCGAACATATTTTCCAGCGATAAAGTTAACAAAACTTACAAATGAAAATGGTGAAAATACTATGCAGGGAAAAATAGTAAGGTTTTCAAGTAGAATAACTGGTTGACAAGTGAAATAATGTTTTAACCCTTTGATAATTACAAGATCGCATCATATGTCTTTGGGGATGGAAAAACTTCCTTTCAACACATACATTGCACGTTCAGATTTCTCATGGCATGACCGAGCAATGATTATTTGGTCACTGACCTGGGATGTGTCAGCGTAATTTTAATTTTAATTTTTGCGTTGATACTCGCGTTATTAGCCAATATGTGATAATGATGATACTCTTGTTATCAACATATTCCTCTAATATCTTTCTGAACTCGAAAAGCACTGATAGTGCCATTATCAACAATTTTCCTGTTTATTACAAATATTTTCGTTAACACTGAAATTGTTAGCGTTTCTTAAAAAAATTCAAAATCAAAATAAAATGTGATAACAAATGGCTCCATGGGCCTGTTTTCAGCCATTTATGGTAGCAAGAAACCCACAAAATAGAGGCCAACTTATCACAAAAAATATTGCTAAAAATCAATACTATGACTGACTTTAAAAAAGAAAAATCATGTTTCAAAACATGTTCTTTTTACAGACTTTGTTGGGATTTTTTGAAAAAACATAACTCTTGTCAAAAAATTTATTCTCTGATAAAGATTATTAGAACCTTAGGACCTTCTCCTCAGGCTTCAAGTTCTTCAGAATGATCATCCATACCTACAAGTACTTTATAAAATATGGATATTTACAATGAAATTTAAAAATTCTTTGTTTCAGGAAATGTATTGTTTCACAAAATATCCATTGATTGGACCACATGGTAGCATCACTCCTTCCAGATCTTGTAAAATGAAACTGTTCTTACCGTGGAAAGTTTTGATTTTGTATGGACCTTTCCAAATGTTGTCAAACTTCCCATGCTTACCTTTGTCCTCAATGTGAGCATCCCACTTCAAGACTAGGTCTAGGCACTTAAAACCATCTTGTTTTGTCTTTTTATAAAAAACCTTCTTGATTTGATTTTGATCTTCTTAAGACTTTCATACACCTTCTCTCTATCCTCTTGTACCTCTATTAACTGATTTATCCTCCTTTGCATATGATTCAATTCTTCTCGTAAATCTTGTAAATACCTCACTACAGGGATTCCAATTGAAACCGAGAATGTTGCATCAACACCGTATACTAACTAAAAAGGGGTGGTACCTATTGACCTTTTAGTATTGATCTTGTCTTCCCACAAAGTAAACTTAAGTTTTGTATGCCAAGCCTTATTGTTGTCTTCTAACAACTTTTTGATAATTATGATAAGCCTTTTATTTGAGAACTCATCCAGTCCATTACCTTGAGGGTAATAGGTTGTGGAATGACCAATTTTAATATGATACTCATCACATAATTTTATTATTCTTTTGGATTTGAAACATTGTGCATTATCATTAATAATTATTTTTGGACTACCGAACCTGGAAAGAATGTTTTGTAAAATTTGAATAACAACAAGATCAATAGATTTCCTGCTTGGAAGTGCCTCAATCCATTTGGTAAAGTAATCCATTTTTGTTAAGATCCATATGTGTTATGTTGAAGATGTCAAATGAATTTTTCCTATGGAGTCAAGGCCCCATTGTTGAAATGGTGCTTCTACATAAATGGGTTTCAAAGGTAGAGACATTAATTTGGCCTTGCCTTTAAACAACTTACATTATGGCAGGTTGCAACTTACTTTTTTATATTATATATATATATATATATATATATATATATATATATATATATATATATATATATATATATATATATATATATATATATATTTGATTGTAGGCCAGTCAAATCATACTCTCAAGATCTTATCAACAGCAGCCTTCTAGTAATGATGTCCTCCACACGCTCCTTCATGAAATTATTTGATCATTTCTTTGGCTTCATCTCCTAATAGGTATTTCAATAAGACACCTTACGAGTCTTTCCAAAATAAATAACCATCCAAAAGATAATATTTGATAGATTTAAGCCTTAAAAATCGGGCTCAAGCTTTATTTGACTTGGTGGCACTTGTAGATTCTGCAACATGTAAATGAAAATGGTATACCATGAACAATTTGTGAAATGGTCATCCACTTTAACCATTGACTCATCCTTTGGAAAATCTAATAATTCCATAATTGAATTCACATCCAAAGTATCAAGATTTGTTTCAGTTATTAAGCTAGATAAACCCTATCCTTTCATTAATTTGGTAGGTTTGATTTCCAAATCAAATTCTAACATCTTAGCAATCCACTTCCCCCTTCTCCCATCACTATTAGGATGGATCATAATACTTTTTATTGTAGTGTCTGGTACATAGGGAATCAACAATCCAGTATAAATATCATTAAATATTTGAGTGATTTAATCAACGCATATGCCTATTTTTCCATTATGTTGTATTTTAGTTCAACATCTCTCAATTCCCTACTAAAAAATGAAATCATTTTTTCTTGACCTTCCCCATTCTTTTGAAGTAAAACACCAGAGATGGTGTGCTTAGAATCAAATGAAAAAATTACAAAATCTTTAGAGAAATATGGACTAGTGAGTAAAGGAACTTGACCTAAAGTATTTTTGATATCACTAAATGATTCCTTAGCTTCTTCAGTCTATTTAATCTCATTTCCTTTATTATGCATATTTGACATCACCTTCAAAATCTCTGCAAAATTTGGGATAAATCTTCGCAGAAAATTTACCTTGCCTAGAAATGACTGCACTTCTTTCATCTTTCTTTAGTTGTTCAATCTTTTGTATTGATGTCACTCTGCTGGGATCTATCTGAATTCCCTCCTTTGATACCATGTGAGCCAACACATTCCCCTCCTTCATAGCGAAATGGGATTTTTTCAAATTTAAATAAACTTCAAACTTCACACACTTAGTGAAGATTGTCCTCAAATATTTTAAATGAGAAGATTCAGATCTTGAAAAGGCAATAATATCATCTAGATAAATTACAACAAACTTATCTCTTTCATCAGCAAAAGTGATATCCATCACTCTTTGGAAGGTGGCTATGACATTCATGAGTCTGAATGGCATTTTTGAATACACAAATGTGCCCCATAGCGTGGTGAAAGCAGTCTTGTCCTGATCTTTTGGATTAATGAGGATCTAATTATATCAAGGAAACTTGTTGAACATGGAAATCCTTTCTGATCTAACCACTTTTTGAAGAATTTGATCCATTTTTGGTAAAGGATAATTATCCTTCAATCAGACTTTATTTAAATTTCAGAAATCCATGCACAGGTGAATTTCCTTGCTCTTCTTCCTCCCTGGTACCAAGTTTTCTATCCAATTTCAAAATCTCAATGGGATGATGATTTTTCTAGCCTACAGTACCTTCACCTCTTTTTCAATTAGCAGCATCAGCTTTGGATTGATGCTTCTTAACTTTTGTTTAAAGGGATTCTCATTTTCCTTAAGTGGTATAGTATGTTGGATGATAATTTTGTCATAGACTTTTAAGTCTTGATATCTCCAAGAAAATACATCTGCAAACTCCTTTAACAATTCTACATACTTCAACTTTTGTTCTCATTTAAAAGTGTTGGAAACTTTGACCATCTTTGGATTATCTTCAATTCCAAAATTCTAGTCTTCCATCTCCCCATGACTTGGCAGGATTCTAGGTTTAACTGCCACATTATTTGAATCAAACAATCTATCTAATGGGACTAAACCTCTAGGGATTATATTATTACCTAACTAAATTATATCATGTCTAGAAACAATATTCAAGAAGAGTGTTGTTTCAGTATCTTTCTCTATAGTCTCATCTTTATCTTTTTCAATTGGAGTGCTAAGAAATTCATCAGTTCTTTTACGAAATCTTCTAATTTGTTGATCATCTTCAAACATCTGCCAGTGTCTAGTATTGTCTGGAATATAAGGCATATATCTCACATTGATATCATATTTTTCATTAGCATAGGTGGGAATTCTAAATGCACTAGCGACTGTTGCTAAAGAGTTTACAATCCCATTTTCTTCTCTAGGGACAAGAGAGATTTCATGCCCAAAGAAAAAATTTGAAATCAAATCCCATACCTCATTTCGGTAGGCTCTCATCCTTGGGTGTCTAGTTTCATAAGTGCCTTTAACTTGATTCACAATTAGCTTCGACTCTCCAGAAATATGAATTGTCTTCACTTCATGCTCTCTTAACAGGTTCATCCCAATAATCAAAGCTTAAAATTTTTCCACGTTATTTGTACAATCAAAATACAATTTGTATGAATGCAATTGAGTAGTACAATCTGGCAGAACAATCTACATTTATGCCCCAGAACCCTTTTCACAAGTGGAGCCATCAAAATACAAATTCCAGACTTCATCTAAAAATGTTTTAACCCTTTTTTTTTCTTTTTTTTTTGAACATCGACCTCAACTTGTTCTGATACTTCTCCATCAATACAAAAATCATTAAAGACTTTTTTTTCCTACCTCTATATCTACTGCATAAATGGGATGATTATCTGGTTATGTTATACTGCTTACCATATAAGCCATTTGTACTTCCCTATATAATCTTTTCAACTCACCAAACAATGGGATTGATGTGTAAGACATGTCCATCTGCAATGTTCCTCCTAATCTTGCTTCCCAAGACTGAGACAATAGGATGTCAAATCTAGCTGGAATATATGCTACCACTATGTCCATCATTACACTACTTCCATGTATCTATGCCAAAATTAAAACTAGATATTTTAGCAACCCTAAACATTTTACTTTTCTGGAACCAAATGAGCATAGGTCCTTGTTAGGTTCGGTAATCTGAGGTCCTAGATGGTCCATGACTGATTTACGTATCAGGTTATGTGAAGCTCTAGACTCTAACATGGCATTATGAAGAATCATATCGCATATGTTCAAACTTACATAGAATGGGGGAACATCATTATTTATGCTAGTGACATTTGGGCCAAAAAAAAATCCAGGAGAATCATCATCTAAATATAGGGAATTTTGTGAGTTTCTATTAACTTGATCACTTTCTAAACTCTTAACCATTGTAAAGATTCCTTTTCTGTACTGTTTATTTCTTAAAATTTCAGCAAAAGGAATGAATACTTTCAAATTACTGATTTTTCATTCTAGTTAGAAAGCTGACAGTGTTTTCTCTCGAACTATCCTTCTTAGGCTCCTATGGTCTCTTCATTATTTCCTTCCTTAAATCAGCTTGTTTCTTAGCTGTTGTATTTTGTGGAGGAGTCTTAGTAGGAACAGTCTGGCCCTTGAGATTTTACTCTCTTTGAAAATATACTACTGCATTGTTATAGCCCTGTTGATAAACTACTGAATCACAAATGTGAATGTTGTCCTTTTATCTTGAGCACCCAGTAGAAATGTCATGTTGCTCCTTGCTAGCAAACACTTGTGTTTCTTTATAATCAAAACATCCAATCTGATGATCTTCTTCCTCAGTGACCTCCTCATCATCAAACCCTATGAAAAAGGAGTTCGAATAACATCTTGCTAATATTCAGTACCCTTCCTCTCTCTTAGATGATTATGATCACCTTGATATCTCCTGAAGTTCATATTTCTCAACTGGG
The DNA here is from genome assembly GCA_000404065.3 of Pinus taeda. Taxonomy (NCBI): domain Eukaryota; kingdom Viridiplantae; phylum Streptophyta; class Pinopsida; order Pinales; family Pinaceae; genus Pinus; species Pinus taeda. The sequence goes on along the minus strand of APFE030952033.1, from coordinate 52,119 downwards.
ATTGATTTTCAACCCTGGAAGGAGTTACCTTATCAACCATGTTTTCCATTGTCTTCAACATCACATCAAATTTTAGATCAGGTGAAGAAGATGATTCTTCTTTAAAATCCACTCTCTTCTCAGTTTTCATTTTTTCCTTATTGGCCAACAAATTGGCTTCTAAGTTTTCATTTTTTCCTTATTGGCCAACAAATTGGCTTCTACTCCAATCGCATTACATTGCATTTCTTCTAAAGTGACAAAATTTCTCTCCCGGAGTTGATAATCCATTTCGGCATCAAAATCGTCAATATAATGTACCAAGGCTAATCCAGGAGGAGGTTTTATTTCAGTAGGAATTGAATTGTAAAGTTTGTTAAATCCGACTATGAATCCTTGAACTGACTCCCCTAGATTCCTTTCTAAACCTTCATATTCATATAAAAATCTGCAGGGGAAGTTTCTTCACCTCCTACCTGGTGAGAAATATTTGTTCAAACTGCTGGAAAGTATTGATACTTGATGCAGGTAAGGATTTAAACCATCTCTTTACCTCTCCTAATAGACTTTGTGAAAAAAGTCTCAATTTGGCGTCCTCGTGGTCAACCTCCTCTAAATCTATAAAGTCATTAAACTTGTCTTCATGTTGTTGAGATGAATAAAGACCAGCTCCATCAAAATGGATCAAGCATTGTCCATATTTCAAGGGGAGGTCACGTATTGGACCTTGAAGTTTTAAGGGTTCATATCTAGTAGCAATAGGGTTCAAATATGAAATTACACTGATAACAGGAGTTTGGACAGCATATGTCACATGCACTAAGACTATTGTGGTAGCAGTGGATAAAATGGGATTATGGACACCCACATAAGACAGAGGAGTGGTTGAAGCAAATAAAGATGGGATGAAATAAGGAAAGGTTGAAGACTTAGCTGTATCTACCTAGAGTTTCAGAATTTTTGTTCTAATTTATGAAAATGAGACCAAATACTGAAATCTTGTGGTAATAGCTCTAATTCTGGGATGGAATAACCAAGGGTAAAGCACATTAGATTTGTTGGATCAAGGACAATGTCTAAAATATTACTTTTGGACTTAGTTTTGAGTAAATTACTTTCAAATTTAATATCTAACAACAAATCCTCAATAGGTTCAACCTTTGTAGGTACAGAATAAGACCTTTTTAAGTAAATTATACCTGATTCCTTTAGAGTTTTCTTCTTGAACAATTTTTCTAGGCTTAACAAAATCTCGAGTAGATTTGGATCAGATTTCCTCCAAGTATGGACAGCTCTGTGAGCATGAACTTCATCAATAAGAACACATCGTATTATATTGTGGAGTCGCCAGAGAAAACACCTTGCAGCCAAAAAAATATACAAATATATATTTTTCCCTGAGAGATATTATTATAAACAATAAAATTATTTGGGATAATATGCCTTTCACTCCGTGGCAATGGTGCCAAAATGTTAATCTTAGAGGAAACCTTTGTTGTAGGAAAATCTCTATGGTAACCTCAAACCTCTTTGAGGTTGAAAGTTGGCCCTTCAACCTAGAGAGGGATCTCTCCCTAAACTCAACTACTCAAAGTCACTGTAGTAGAAGGTTTTCGAATTGATTCCTATGGCCACATTTATTGAAGAATGATTGAAATTTGGTTGGGCTATGTGAAAATACTACCATTGGGCATGGAGTCTAACCCAATCAAGTTTTATACAAACACAGTTTCGATGAGAAAAACACAAAACAAGGGAACCAGTAATTCCTTTGACACTTAAGTGATTTAGAGGAAGATGAAGGAAATTAGGGTAAGGGTTAAGTGAACAACAATGGTTAATGCCCGAGAAATAAAGAAACAAGAACATCAAAATATGAATCTCAATCTCATACACTCAGTTTTTAAGACATGAGGAAATATAAAACAAAACAAAAGACAAATAGGGAAATACAACATAAGAAATTATGTAAATGCTCATGAACATTGTTTTCATTAAGATCTGCTCAAAAATACACAAGGATGTTATATCTCAAATAGCCACCAACCCTTTTTCCTTCTACACTTCTTTCTTATATAAGCATTACAATAACTAAAACATGTTTGTAGCTCAAAAATAATTACAGTAATCTAATAATAGAAGCATAAATACCTTAGGTACATGCATATGAAAAATATATTTTAAACATATCAAAAATAAAAAATAACTTGCTGAAAATTATGTTGGAAATGGGGTTGAGAAAATGTATCATGATTGTGGTTCCCTCATTGTAGATCAACCTTGTCATCCCTAAAAAATGAGTTTATGTTTTGCTCCTATTTTTTTGGTCATCCCTGCTGTAATACATTGGTATTGTCGTTGTCAATACTTTAGCTTCCTTAAATGATAGTATTGTTGACGGGCTGACCGTTAACGCTTCTGTGAAACTGTTTATTTTAAAATGCACTGACAATGGAAATGTCAACACTTGTTTGCAAAATTTGCTGACAATGGGAATGTCAGAGCTCTTCTGTTCCCTTTTGTACCTAAATGATGACATGTTCATGAGCATTGATAGATCAACAAAATTCAATTTAATAATGAATAACCAAAAACCCAAAGATGGTTACCAACTTCCTAACTGAGAGTACTAGCCGCCTCCAAAAGAATGTCCACCTTATCCATCATCTGTCTCTTGCCAAGTCTAGTTTCCATAGAGATTTTCTTTTTAGTTTCCCTATCCTAATACTTTTTATAACCTGCAGTTTTCCCTTTGTTTATTATAAGGTCCTTTAATGGGACATTATCTACATATATTACTTCCTTGGCAAGGTCAGGATCTTGTTTCAAAATTATCTCCAACCTCAATTTGTTTAAGCACCTGGTGTGAGGTCTTTTACCACCTTTGAACATTTCAAATAGGAAGGGTTCTTCTTCATCATGGGGTTTTGTTTCAAATTTATTTCCTTTGCTCTTCTCCAGTAGATGATATTCTACAGGGGAACTCTCAGTGGGCGGCTTCTCAGCATGAGGGGAATTCATAGTAGGAGGCATATTTTCAGTGGGAGGGTTAGCAATAGGTTGTGTCTTTTTAATCTTGTCACTTCTTCTAGCATAAACCTTAGTAATTGTAGGACCAGAAGATGAGGGAATGTCTTTCTCCTTTCAGCTTTGATTTTTGATTAGTGGAGGTGCCTTGAGAGGAGGTTCCTACCTGAGTTTTCTTTCCTTATTTGGTACCCTTTTTCCTCCCTCGTTTATCCTTGGGGGGTTGGGGTTGAAACCCTCCCCAGAATTGAAAATGGCTCCACATTCTTCCAGATTTGGCCAAATGATTTTCAAATAACTTAATTAAGGCTTTGTGATAAACCAAATAATGGGATGGGTCTTCCCTAGCCCAGAAATGAGCGACCATGTGCTTCAAACTCTCCAATAAATAAAAACAGACATTCATTCCTACTTGTCCTACTAGATGAGATAAGAAATAGAAATGGTATAAGTTTACTTGGTTAAAATTCCCTTCACATGTGAAATATGACTGGGTAATGTGTAGCACCCCATGTCATTTGTCTTCCAACCAAGATATTTGCACCCCTGCTTTCTAGTTTCTATCTTTGAACTCGGTCTTCAGGAAAATGGGACGTCAATCCCAGCTGGAACGTGACTTCTGAAAAACTTTTTCCCCATTTGTATGTAGAGTTGTAACTATTGCAATTAGTTCCACCAGGACCAAGAATGAAAACCCTCCTACCTCCACACGGTTACTATCAAACCCCTGGGCGAATTCTTAAGCCACAATATCATGGTAATTGGTGAATCATTGGAAACAATTTTGCCACCCAGCTCATTGGAATTGTTGTTGAATATCTGGGTAAATTTCCAGGAGGTCAAGACCTTTTGGTTCATTTTTTTAAGCTTCCTGCTTTCCCCATTTTCTCTACAGTTTTGAAATTACGTAGATGAGAGACCCAGATCTTATGTTGTATGTATGTCGAGTAGTTTGAACCGAACAAATTTTCTAGCGATAAAGCTAACATAACTTACAAATGAAAATGATGAAAATACTATGTAGGAAAAAACAGTAAGGTTTTTAGGTAGAATAATTGATTGACAAGTGAAATAATGTTTTAACCCTTCAATAACTACAAAATCACATCATACCTCTTCGGTAGTGGAAAACCTTCCTTTCAAATCCTTTAAATTTATCGTGGCATGATCGGGCAATGATTATTTTTTCATTGACATGGAATGTGTCAACGCATTTAAAAAATTGAAATTGAAATTTTAATTTTAGCACTGATACTCTTGTTATCAACCAATACCTGATAACACCCACACTCCCATTGTCAGTGTATTCCTTTAATAACTTTCTGAACTCAAAAAGCATTGATAGTCCCATTATCAACATTTTTCCTGTTTATTACAAATATTTTCGTTGACACTGAAATTGCCAGCATTTCTTAAAAAATTTCAAACTCAAAAGAAATTGTGATAATAATGTGGAAGCCTAATTGGAAAATATTTAAAGTTTAATTTTTTATTTTTTTGAAAAGATGGTTAAGTCATCCATGGGATTCACATGGAAAAAAACCCTGAATGAAAATTTTCATTTACCAGACAATTAGAGGACATGTACTTCCTCTCTCTAGAGATAAAACATCTTAGTAGGAAAGGAAGCCAAGGAAGGCAGGAGAGAAAGCTAGAGGCATCTATGAAGGAAGGAGAGAAAATGGTGCCTTAAATAGGATGTTGTTAAGGTAAGGCAGGATGCTTCTCGTTAGGGTATTCTTGAGCTCGTTGTTGGCCAGTGGAAACCGTAAGAGAGACTTGTGAGTTTGTGAGTTCTTTTGGCTAGACTTGTATAGTCTTGATGCCTGATAATAGACCTTGCTAAGTCATTTCCCATCAAATGTTCTAGAAGTGAAAAGGATCACGGGGAGAATAGGTTGTCGTGACCAATCTCATTGGTTGGGATGAATGGTCTTTCTCCTGGTTAGATTCCTTAGCTATCTAAACCTATACAAATAAGTATATCTAATATCTAGAACTCATAGTATCTTTGTAATTGTTATGGGATGTGTACTTTCCTGAATATTTACTAGTTACATAGATGGACAGTGAATGGAATGGTAGATCTGTAGCTATAGCACTAAATGTTTTTTCTACAAAATACATGTTGATTATACTATTTAGTAACTGTAGAAAGCAATAAATTACTATAAAGGAGACAAGTAAATTAACTTATGGTTCAAGAATATAGAATATGTTTATCTTGTTGAACAATGAAAGTGTATGTAAGTCTTTATGAAATATGAACATGAAGGAATGATGGTATCCCTATAGAGGAACTACAAAACTATAAGTAATGTTAATGAGAGAATTGGATATATAGAAAAAGGGGTTTGTAGTTGTAGGAAACTCTAAATCAATTAATAACTACTAATAATACTAATATTACTAGTTAAGGTGGGAATTGAATAGTTCCAATCCAAAAGACCAAAGCCAATAGTGGAGCAGTTTGTATCCCTATAAATATTAATATCCAAGCACTACAAAAGGGGAAATTGGCAGGTCCCAAGAAAATTCAAGTCCCACCTATCCATTGAGCTATCGTAGATTATGCTGACAAGTGCATAAAGAAACTAACTTGGAAACCCTATACAAAAAATTATGCATAAACAATTACATAAAATATGACTTGAATGAAACAAGAGGAAGAAAGTATTGTATTAAATTAAAATACATGTATGCAAGTAAACAAAACTGAAACATCACAACACTAGCAAGAGTATTGAAGTAAACAAATCAATATTTTAATTAGTGAAACCCTCATTCTAGAAATAAAACAACCCATCAATGTCTAATTGAGAAACATAACGCTCATGGAATGGCTAAAAAGATAGGTATATTGTACAAATAACACATTGAAATACATAAATCCTACTCGACAACCTTGTTTTCTTCAAATTTATAACTTGGTTATCATAAGTCAGAAAAAGCTTGTCATTCTAGTTCAACATAGTGTTAGCTAAGTCTATAACAAATAATTAAAACGTATTGGTGATGTCGAACACAACTCTGAGACTTGAATTTAAATAGAATAGAAACTAATTCATTTATTCATGAGATTGAGACTACTAGTAAAAAGAAAAGGTGTGCCTCTATGAGAAATACAACCCAGAACGAGAAAATGTAGTAACTCTTATACTCTACCCTAGGGTTTAGGGTAATCAAGAAATTATTGGAAATGTTTTCATATTAAACTAAAGGACTATAAATAAAATCTTGATGCAATTAAGGGTTATTGGGTAATATAAGTAACCAACTATTGTTCATAACTAAAAGAGAGGGTTTAACCCCCCCAAAAAAGAAGGAAACTAAGTATTCCATATAAAAATGAGTATCTCATACAATTAAGTTAGAACCAGTACAATTTAACAAGAAACTAATTTAGTTGTGTTTCCAGTCCTAAGAAGGCATGTGAAACCCTACGAGAGCCCATGGCTCCACTCCAACAATTATCTACGAGAATAATAACTAACAGAGATGTCGAACAGGTGAAGTGCAGTGATAAGAACTTGTAAAAGAAAGAATAAACCATGAGTGAGAACTGAGATAGGTTGAAAAAGTGCCTAAGCTCCATAGAAATGTAAAGTTTTCCATTAAACTTGTGTGGGAAGGAAGCCTTTACCTACACCAAAATTACATAGAATTAGTACTAAATAAACTAAAGGGTAAGAAAACTAAGAAAATACCTTGAGTCAATGGTAGCATTTTACCTTGGAATAACTCCTTACTAAACATGCAACTATTGTATTGTCAAAATGAGACTACAAGGGTTCACTAAACTCGAAGCCTGACATGATTTGCATGCAAAAAACAACACTATGTCACTTCCATTACCTAGTATCAAAATCGTCGAAGGCCAGCTTCTGAGGAGGTACGAAGCTGGACATTGCTTGTGAATTAGAGTGGTAACCCGCGAATGGGGAATTCCAATAAGTTATTTTTGTAAAACAAAACATGGAAGGATAAAACCTAACTATAAGAGAGACCCAAAATATACATGAGCACTGCAATTCTAGGTCGACTGAACCATGGAAAGAAAGAAATAGGTTAGGGTTTTTTTGTAGAAGCTCCACAGTACACAGAGGGTTGCAAATGAACCAAAGTGAGTCCAGGGTGGGGGGGATAGTTACCCAAAATATGACCCAAGAGTCTTACATCTTTCCAATAAAAACCAGTCCAAATCGACGGTGATACCATGTACACATGGCTCGAACCAACTAAGCTCAAAATTTAAGGCGAGTGAGATAGCTAGCATTTTGGAAAGTTCTAGCTCCCAAGGCTTGATTGAAAACACCTTTGATAGATCATGTAACCACAAGCCAAATACCATGTGACAGGTGGGAAAACATAAGATAAATTATACATTGTATAACACCATCACATCTACACAACATGTAAATCTAATATAAACTAGATAATTCATAAATATTCATCTAACACCATACGAGTAATATAATGAACCCATACCCTTAATGTCAAGTGGAAATATTTTATAGCAAGGTGTGAGTATGGCCTCAACGGTCACATCAATTGTAATTAATTGGGGTGTGATATATTACTTAATTATAGTTTAAAAAAAATTGATGTGGAGTTGTACATGTAGATGTTATATGAACATTTAACTCAATAGAATTACAGAAAAAATAAACATAAATAATTAAAATAGAATTAAATTAAAATACTAAATTTGTCCATAGGTAGTTTTTCTATTCTAGAATTTGAATATAATATTTTTATTTTAAATTATAATATGATATTTTTTTTAATAAAATTATTTATTTATTATATTTAAAAATTAATTACTCTCACTAAAATTTTTAAATATATAATATCTCCACCCTCTAATAAAAAATTTCTCTCTTTATATTAAAGGAAAAATAACTTTCTTGCATAACCTCTCCAACCCTGTAAAACATTTTAATTGGGCCAACTTATAATAACAATAATAGGGAAAAATGATTGATTTACCATTTGTGTTTTTCTATCCACCTTTTTACAACCAATTGTTTTGCCAATAATATTCTTATGGTATAAGGTAAGGTTTCGAAGCTATTATGTTGTTATGTGAAGCATTTTCTTACGTCCATGTGCACATGACCACACAAAGCTCCATTTCACCAACTATTTATGGTGTTTTAATTTTAATAGTGGTGAAATTTCACTAATCTTATGCACGGGCAATTTTGGCATTGAAACAATGAAGTTAAATATTTATTTGGTTTCTTTTGTCCATTATTTTCTTTTTTCATATCCACAGGGAAAGAGTCTAGAATGTAAAAATATGATGATGAAAATGTTTTGCATCTATGATGGTTTAACACACTTCCTCCTAGAACCTCTGTAAAAAAATGGATATTTTCCCCAATTATTTTCATTATAATTCCACTCATCATTGATACCCATGCACAAAATATGTAGAATAATCCTTCCATATAATGATTTTTAACAAAACAGACTAGGAGCTTGACCTAAAAATTGCATGGGAAGCCATCCAACGAATTCATTGAAATCAATAAAAAAAAAAAAAGAATTGTAAATATCTCTATGTATTTCTATTGATAACTAAGGAAATTACATGAATATTACAACGGAAAGTTTTCATAACTTTAATAGATCTAGACTGAACAAAATTCTTCATTCCATATACAAAAAAAGGGAGCATAGCAGACATTTGTCTTGGCCAAAAAACTAGGGTGTCTCGCATCAGATACTTAAAATTGAACCAGGTCACCCTTTACAAAAATATAACATGAGATAAATAAAGTGGACATAAGGACACTACAAAGTATAGTAAAAAATGAGAAATACATAAACTAATTAAAGATGGTAACTGAAGATCCTGGAGAGCCAACAATATGGGAGTTCTTCTCTGAGAAGGTAGAATTGGCATTAACAGTATTGAGAGGACATGCATTAATGATTGCATCCTCTTCCTCTTGTCCATTAGATAAGTATCAGAGTCTAAAGCTATGTACCGTTCCACTTAGGTCAGCCTTACCACTATGCCATCCAAGTTATCTAATGTCTCACATGATGCGCTTAATTTCTTCCTGGCCTACGAAGAGTTTGCAATTATCGACTTGATTATAATGGATAACCATGCTAAGAAATGTGTCCATTTGTTGATGGTGAGTGATTGAGTGAAGGAAATGGATTTGGCTTTATCTAAATTTTCCAAGATGGAGTACCTGTCTAAGGTTGCCTCCGCTTATCTCAGAATATAAGAATATTAGCAGTCTCCAAATTCCTTAGCTTCTAGCTTTAGAATTTCTTTCTTGACCTCCAAAGGAGCAGCCTCAAAGAAAATTTCCACTGATTCCCACCCTAATAGTGACCTATGCCTAGAGGAATATGCCCCTGTCACTCCACCACATCGGGTGGGTAGTCATTGTTGCAACGCCATATATAACCAACAAACAAAATAAATAACCACTACCACTTACAAATGGGAAAGGACCCCAACAATATATTTGAGGGAATGTAATTATACCCAGACACAGAAGTTTTAATTGACTACAAAGTAAGGGAGTAAGCTGAGAGGTTTGAAGGTTGAGGGAGGCTTATGGGACATCGCTTTCTGTAACTGAAACAACCTTACGATTGTGTAAACATATGAGCGTTGGGAGTGATGAGACCTATTTCTAAAACGAAATCAAGAAAGTACTTTAATACCAAAACACACATACAAGCATTGGGAAGTTGAAGGATACTCCAGTTGGTTATGAGCTCTGCAAGGATGTTAGGAATAATACGATCACCAACTCAAAAGATGGGTTAGACCCCATGTTATGCAAGAACAACACAAATAACATTGAGAGAGACTACCACCATGAGTACTCAAGCATTGGTGTGACTGATGACAAAAACATCAACAAGGAATAATAACCTAAGTACTCAAGCGTTGGTGTCACCTATAACGAGAACAATAATAAGGACTACCACCCTAAGTACTCAAGCATTAGTTTTACCGAAAATGAGAACAACAATAGAGTTTATATAAAAGGAAAAGAGATGAGTAAGGTGATGAAAGACCTTGAAAGATAATCACAAACCAAAGCTTAAACCACCATGCAATAATGTACACCAATTCCACAAGGTGATGAGTTACATCTATGTTGGAAAGTAGGGCTCCTGAGTTCCACCAACCTACAAATTAGGTAGGGATTTTATAACAAACTGTGAGCATGAGAGATCTGGTATGAGGAAGGGAGAGGAACCAATGGGATATGCACGGAAAGGGACAAGTGTCCCATGAAAACCAAGGCTCAAAAACCAACACAAAGGGGCATGATGATCTCATTAATGAGGTTAATTCTTATGTTAGGTAAATCACTTGCTATGACCAATTTGCCATGGGATCTTCATATCCACAAAGTAAGAAGGAATGATCAAAGTGAAAATCATGGGGTGTATGAAAACACAAGGAGTGAAGGTTGGACACTTAATAGGAGGGGCCCTAACTAGGTGATCCCCTGTACCTTGACCTATTTCCTACAATGTGGTTGCCATGCGAGGGTAAAGAGAGAGCCCGATTCAATTCTCAAGAGTCACCAAGGCTTTTGGCATGGGAGGGACACACGAGTGTCTTATTAATATGTTGATTAATTATGATATAGTTAATTTTTCCTCTCGAGAAAGCTTATCTCTATTGTTGGAAAGCGATTGATGATAAAACATCCCCATCAGGGAGAGGTGTATTAGCAGTAGACTTATCCTGGTAAATTAGCTTAGTGGTCCCATGATACATCGATCGAGACATTTTCCTGAAGGCTTCCCAAGTCCTCCAAGTGGTCCACCATATTGTTTCCTTCACGCTGAGTGTGGAAGGGAATTACGTACTCAAAGTTTGATAGCAGGCCGCTAATATTTCCAAATGTCAAATTCAGATGCCAACTATGAATAATTCTTTTCGGTGAGTGACCAAGGAGTAATTTTCTAATGCAAGTCAATACTACTTAGGAATCACCATGGACTTGGATTGGATTGTAACCTTTCTTAAAATCTATTTGGAGCCCTTTTTCGAGTGCCACGAATTCCATCATGTTGTTCATAGCTATCCCACATGACTAAGAAAAAGCATGTAAGGGGTTTGAGTTAGCATCTCTCAAGATACCACTAATGCCTGATTTTCCGGGATTTCCTTTAGAGGCTCCATCAAAGCTTAATTCTATGAAGTATTGTGGAGTAGGTATAAAAACATTGGGGCTCAAAGGTTTGATATGTACTTTGTGTAGAGAACTGTCAATGCCATTTTGTGCTTGGATACCCATAACTTTTAATATGAGTGTCTCATTCTCATCCGGGAGGTATTCGTTTGTAGGGGAGGGGCTACCATAATAATCTCCCTGATATTATTAAGGATGTTGTCTTGTAGCACTTGTAAAGTCATTTTCCTACCCTCAAATAGTCGTAGGTTCCTCTCTTTCCACAAAGTTCAGAAGGAGAAGCTAATGGCTAAGTGTCAAGATTTTGATATCAAAGGGTGTTTAATATTACACTCAAAACAATATTCCAACCAAGTTCCAACTATCAAGGTGTTTTGCATTGAACATCTAAAAAATTGTTGGACGAAATTACATAATATGTAGGGGAACGAGCACTTAAGAAATAGCTGTTTCATTGTCTCTTCCTCCTATGAGCAAAGAAAACATATTGATGGACCCTCAAAACTTTTGGTTCTAAAATGTTCCCATGTTAGTAAATGTCCCCAAGCGATCATCTAGATGAAGGTTGTGATTTTGGTCTAGACACAATCCTTCCATAGGTGGCTCCACAGTTTTGACTGTTCTTGGAATTGAGAATCTGCTAAAATAGAGTAGCTTTCTTTTAATGTAAATTCACCTCACGCTTATCTCCCCAATTGCAGGATGTCTAGTTTTTCTAATATGTAGATTAGTTGATTTTGTAACATCATATTATAGTCATTCTAATGACGTGTTCCCTTGGATTATTCCTACAAGAGAGCCCAATCAGTTTTTGTTTTCCATTGATGCTAGAGTTGGTCATTTCCTTTCTCTTTCCATAAATTTGTGACTTGATGAGCTCCTTAGGATTGAGAAAGATCATTAATTGTTTGGATTTTATCAATGACTTGCATAACTCGCCACTAATTCCAGGATTCCTCATAAAATGCAGTTGTTGTGCCATTGCATATCTCCTAGAATGCACTTTGTTTAATAAAGTCTCTAGTCTCGAAGGCCCAAGTCCATGCTCCCAAACCTTTAATTTCCCCATCAAATCACAGTTGTTCAACTTAAGTACTAAAGGTAAGTATTTTCATAACCATATTTCCTTCCATGTTTGAGAAACACCCTACCCCAGAAGCCATCAAAGCTTCATGGCATACATTAATCTAGTTAGAGTGGGATCATGTAGACCTAATCCTCCTTCTTCTTAAGGAGTGTCAATTTATGCCACCCTAATAATGCCCACGTGTGCTTATTAGTTGATATTTTCCATAGGAAATTAGTCCATAATGATTTCAATTGGTTTGATATCATGACTAGGATTGGCATTACTAAAAGCTGATAGTTGGTTAAGACTTGTAATACCACTTTTGTCATGAAAATCAAGACTAGTATGAATTTTGTTAAACTCCTTTCATAAATATGTGCAAGATTGATATGTATCACATTCTTCTTAGACTTTGTGCTTATTGTCAAACAAGTAGTTTATAATTTATTAGTGTAGAGGGGATATTTTCTTATCATAATTTCTTTTGCATTATTTGTTTGGAGGTCGAACATATTATGAGAGTGAGACTAAATCTTGGAGTGGGTAACCAATGAAAAAAAATCACATCTCTATGGAAGAAGAAATGTTGAATTAAGGATTTTGTAGAAAATCATTTATTTATATTATTTATATTTATTTTTTTCCTTATTTATTTCTAGATCCAACATATCATCAGAGTGATACTAAACCTTGGAGTTTGTGACTAATGAGAAAATTCATATATTTATGGAATAAGAAACGTTGAATTAAAGATGGTATGGCTTAAATATTTGATACAACTATTAGGCCTTTTTATTGGAAAAAACAAATATTACTGCTAGGTTATGAGAAGAAAAGAGAATGGTGACTTGCATGTATTTTGACTACATGATCACATGATTTATAAATGATATCACATTTACTGAGAACCCACTTTGTACTTATTGTTAAAGAAATAATTGTGTCTAAAGAGGCTCTCCACCCGAGTATAATAGAATAAAATAAAAAACATCTAGCCCATGTATAGTAGAGATGTTGTAATGTCATGTTTAATATTTTTACTATGTCAAAATAAAATAAAAATAAAAATAAAGATAAAGAAAAACAAAAAATAAAATCAATTATATTATAATTATAATTAATAATTAAACAAGTCTAGATCAATCTTCACTTCCAATCTACCAAGCACTCAAAGGACTCTCAACGCTTGGTAGATGGAGTTAAGATAAATTTAAGCTGGTATAAGAATAAATTATAACTTTATTTAGGGTATTTATTATTATAATTAACTATAAAAAGAATTCAAATATCAAGTAATCATATATACATTTTAAAAACATGTAAACATATTATTAATCATGGAAATTCATTCACATTTAACCATAAATATTCTTAACTTGTAAATAGGCTTTGTTAATACCATATGTCAATACATAGTTTATCAATACTACATGCCCAAAAAATTGTAACTCATTTCATATTAATTTGTTTTAATTTAATAAATTTAATTAAAAAGGTAGAAAAGACATAAATACTCTTAAAATTAATATAAATCTTTAATCTATAACTACTAATAATATTTTAAAATAAATTAATATAAACTTTTTTTTCAGACCAAGAGGTAACTCCTCAAATGTAATCGTATTATTCATTCAGGTTGTTCATTATTATATACAAGAGGGAGTCACTATTCAGTTCATCTCTCGATGGCTCTCCATTTTCTCTATTATTTATTTACACTAATTACAGTTGTTCAACCAATCCCTATGATTAGGTGTCAACGTTCCCCACCTTAATCTGAAGGGATGTTGGTGAGTCCAAGTATCGTTCTGAATCTTTCAAGTTTTTCTCTTCCAAGCGCTTTGGTGAAAATGTCTACAATCTTCTCATTAGTGGAACAATGGCGAAGATGGATTGTTTTGGCCTCAACACAATGTCGAATGAGATGATATTTTGTATTGATGTGCTTCGTTCGATCATGGAAATTTGGGTTCTTGGCCAACTTTATTGTTGAGGTATTGTCAATCATGAGTGGAGTCGATTGTACTTGTTTTACTTGCAAATCTTCCAGAATTTTCCTGAACCACACAATTTCTTTTTTTCCTCAGTTGCTGCCACATATTCTGCCTCTGTTGTGGAATATGTTGGAACTAATTGTTTACGTGATCTTCAGGAGACAGCTCCTGATCCAAGACTCATAGCATAACCTGGAGTAGATACCCTAGTTTCTTTGTCTCCATCAAAGTCTGAATCAGATTATCCAATCAAGCTAAAGTCGCCCACCTGTGTATACTTGATTCCAAAGTCTTGGGTTCCCTTCAAGTACTTTAGAACTCTTTTTGCAACAAACCAATGTCCTTCACAAGGCTTTTGCATAAACTTGGAAAGGATTCCAACAACAAATGAAATGTCTAGTCTGGTAGTAGCTAGGTAGTTGAGACTTCCTACAAGCTATCTATACTTTGTTGCATCCTCAAATTCTTTTCCTTCAATGGACATGAGATTTAACTTTTGTTCCATTGGAGTAGTCAGAGGATTGCATTCAGTCATGCCAAACCTGTTCAATAGATCTCCAATGTACTTCTTTTGAGAAAGAACTATGGACTTCAGATGTTGAGTTACTTCAATACCAAGATAGTAATGAACATAGCCCAAATCATTCATTTCAAAACCTTTCCTCAATTACTTATTTATGGATGCAATGTAGCTCTTATTATTCCCTGTCATCAAAATATCATCTACATATACCACAATATATACAACTATTTTTCCAACCTTCTTGACAAACAAAGTTGCATCATCAAGATAATAATGTTTGAAATTGAGTTTCAGAAGATGCTCAGTTAGTTTTTCATACTAAGATCGCGGTGCTTGTTTGAGGCCATACAAGGATTTCACAAGTTTGCATACTTTATGTTCATGTCCTTTTATAGCAAATCCTTCAGGTTGGGACATAGAAACATTCTCTTTTAGATCTCCATTCAAGAAAGTAGTTTTTACATCCATTTGATGGAATTTTCAACCATTCTAAGCTGCTAGGGCAAAGAGTGTTCGAATGGTAGCCCATTTTGTTGTGGGGGAAAAAGTACCCTCATAATCGACCCCTTCCTTTCGTGCAAAACCTTTTGCCACAAGCTTTCCTTTGTGCTTGTTAAGTGAACCATCAACTTTATATTTGTTCTTGTAGACCCACTTGCAACCAATTGGTTTGGTTCCCAATGGAGGATCAACCAGCTTCTAAGTGCCATTCTTTATCAAGGCATCATACTCCTTTTTCATTGCTTCTTTCCATTCATCATGAGAAGCAGCTTCTTTGAAGGAAGTTGGTTCAAAATCTGTAGACAAATTCAATTCACAATCATAAGAAACATCCATATCAACAGGTGAATCAAAGCCATCTACATCACCTCCATTTTGTCGGGTTGAATTTCTAGTTCCTGTCTTTCCAACCTCATTAGGATGAACACTTTTAAGTGTCTTTGTTAGCTAATTTGGGGGACCTTTTTGAGATGGTCCAAGCTGCTCCGTTGATTGAGTTGGGACTGAAGCAAGATTGAGTCTCCCAATTTTGTCAATCACATCACTCAAAGTATCATCCATTGTTGGAGTTTCATGTGGGGGAGAGAGTGCTTCAGAAGAAGATTCCATGGGTTGATCTAGTATAGGAATCCCCCCTTCAATATGTGGAATCTAATTATCAAATTCTTGAAATGATTTTGCATTTGTGAATCTATACAAGCGATCAAGTTGCAGCTCAAAAAAATTGTCAGTTTTAGATGATTCAAGAAACATTACATCTTCAGATACAACAAACTTTTTATTGACTTCATCATAGAGATAGTATGCTTTGGAGGTGTTTGAATACCCCAAGAAGATACACTTACAACTTCTTGCACCAAGTTTGTTTCTATGTACCTTTGGTATTAATGCATATCATGTGGAACCAAAGACCCTGAGATGCTATACCGAAGGAATGTTCCCATACCACATTTCATAAGGAGTCTTGTTTCTAATAGCATTAGATGGACATCTATTCTTTACATATACAACACATAGAACTGCATCAGCCTAAAACATCATTTTTACATTTTTGAAAAACATCATGGAGCTCACCATATTTAAGAATGTCCTATTCATTCTTTCAGCTACTCTATTCTGTTGGGGATTATAAGATGCAGTTGTTTGATGTTTCACCCCATGTTGGCGAAGATAGTTTTCAAATTCATTTGAAGTGTATTATTTTCCATTATCAGTGCGAATAGAGCCAATATGAGGTTGTGCATCATTTTCAATCCATGTATGAAAGTTCTTGAATGTTTGAAAAGAATCAGATTTGTTCTTCAATAAACAAACCCAACACATTCTGGTGTAGTCATCAATAAATGTCATCATATATTTATTTCCATTTGCAGAAGTAACAGGCATTGGACCACATAAATATGAATGAATGAGTTCAAGTTTTCTATGTCCTCTAGAATGTGAATCATGAAAAGACCATTTTCTATGCTTTCCTAGAATACAAGCATCACATTGCTTAAGTTTCCTAGGCATTGTAGGCAAAACAGTAACACCATTTTCCTTCAACAAGCGGAGGCTGTCATAGTTCAAGTGTCCAAATCTAGCATGCCATAATAAACTTGATGGAAATGTACCTTCTTCATAATGAGAATTGTATGAGAAATTTTGTGCATGAGAAGAGGTACCTTGCAGCTTGAGAAGCCTTTCTTCTTTTGTCCCTGTCATGACAACTGAGTGGTCTGATGATTTTCTCACCTCAAGATTTCCATCAAACATATGAATGGAGTGTCCTTGCTGGCGGATGTAGACCAAGGACAACAAGTTTCTCCTCAGCTGTGGGAGATATAAAACATGATGCAGAAGAAAGTCTGGAAGACCGAGCAATTTAAACCTGATTGTACCAAGTTCTGATGGCTTGAGTTTTGATTTGTGTACAAAGTATACTTCTCCATCAACATTGTTAGTAAATTCTTCAAAAAAATCTGTTCTAGAAGTCATGTGGCAAGTTGCTTCTGAATCAAGTAACCAATCATTTTTCCAAATAGCAAGTGAAGCATTAAATAAGTCTTCACTTACTCCAATATTACAGTGTGCCACAACATAGTGAGAGGATTTAGGTTCTATACCTTTCTCTTTGTCATTAGATTTACCTTTGGGTTGGTTTTCTTCATGCTCAATTCTATCCCGAGGCAACTTGCATGTGGATGCATCATGTGATCCATCTCTTTTGCAGCGTATGTAGTGCAAATCTAACTTTTCTCCTTGAGAGTGTATGCCCCCTGCCTCTGAAATTTCATCCTCTTCCTCTTCAACCACCTCTTCCTCTCAAAGAATTTTGAGCAAGATTCTTCCCTCTATGTGCAAGGCACACAACCTCTTCAAAAGACTAAGGAATTGTCTTCTTCCCAAAAGCTTTCTCTCTTTCAACAATTTTTTCACAAGGGAGTCAAAGGTAATATCTTTGAGGTTTCCATATGCTTGCAATGACTCAAGATAATTTGAGTAAGTGGGATAAAGTGCCTTAATAAAAGCTATTAGAGGAATGTCTAGTTCAACATTAGTGACTTTGATATCATGCATAATACATTTTACTTCTGATGCAAGAGCAAGAGGATCATTATTTTGTAATTCAAGGGTGAACAATTTAATCATGAGTTGAACAACTTCAAGTGTAGAGTGTGAGTCATAGAGTTCCTTCAGTTTTTGTAAGGTTTAGAAAGCATTTGAAAATGGAAAAATATGGCGACTCACCTCTTCATTTACTGATGTTTCAATCAATGCATAAGCCTTGCTGTTCTTATTTTCCCAAATGGCGAATTCCTTCTCTGAGGTAGGTTGTTCTAACTCTTTGTCTCCATCTCCAACACACTCCTTTCCGCAGCTCATTATAAATGAGAGTGTTTTTTATTTTCCGCGACCATTCTGGATAGTTCTCCTTCTCGGTGAAAACCACTCCAACAATAGATATCAATGAGTGCATTTCAAAAATGTACTGTGTAAAAAAATCGTTCTTCTGCTGGTAAAAAAAATTACACACGACGTTGATGAAAATGAGGTGGTAGTCGGTAATTTGGCTACTGGTTAACTCTGTAACCAATAAGCTGCGCTTAAATCCGGTTCTGTACATGGATTTTCCCTGTGAGGGTCCCGCTTATCTGACCAATCACTGTCGGTCCCTTGTTGACTTTTCCTTTTATCAACCGCTTCAATCTGTGTCGTTGATCTCACTTCTCCAGATCCAACGGATATCACATTGTTCGCTCACCAACTAACTTGGACGATCTCCACCGTTGATGTGACCCATGCAATCGAGCGGTTGTCATTCAATCTCATAACGAAACCAAAAGGAATTAAAACCCCAAATCATAACCTTATCGCGTCTGCAATTTAAATTAACTCACATGCATCTTCCAACGGGATCACCATCAAATCTGACCTGTCTAATCGAACGGCTATCGTGTCACCCGCTCGCCAAGTAGCTTGGTCGATCTCCACTGTCGATCAATCCTGCTTGATCCAACGGCTATGACGTAATCTTGTGCGGAATCTTACACAATGCATAGCAAATCGAGAGCGCGGGAGAAAAGTGGTTTTCTTGTGCTACATGTCGCCCGCTAAGGTTAATCACGTGAAATTTAGGAATACCATTTCCAGCCTTTAGGGCGCACGAGATACTGCTTACCACTTGTCGAATACTACCCATGTGCTTAATTCCAAAGACGCTTAAGAAAACATTTAGTGCTTCAACTCAATATTAACGCTTAATATTAGGGTCCAAAATGTCGATACACAGTCATAAGAAAATTTCATTTATCGCACCAGTGTTTAACACTATGAAACCAAGAGAGTGATATTTCAACTGCACTTGTGGAGCAGTTGCCTCACATAACTAGCCAAACGTCTACAGCAGTTGCCAAAGAGGGGCAACAGTTGCGAGAGAGGAGTTACAAAGGAGAGAGGGAAGCCAAAAATGGCATTGGCTCTGATACCATATCAAACTAGGAGGTAACTCCTAATGTAATCGTATTATTTATTCAGGTTGTTCATTATTATATACAAGAGGGAGTGACTTTTCATTTCATCTCACGATGACTCTCCATTTTCTCTATTATTTATTTACACTAATTATTTATTTACACTAATTACAGTTGTTCACCCAATCCCTATAATTAAGTGTCAACACTTTTAATCTATGTCTACTAAAAACATTTTAAATTTTTCAAAATTAAATCTATCCATCATTTAATAATTAAAATAAATCCAAAAAAATTATATTCAAACATATTAATAATTAATTTTATTTAATTAATATTAATATTATATTTCTCATAATTTCATTTATTTTGAAAAATATTTCTTCATATTGAAGAATTATATTTCTAAACTAGATTAAAATATTTCTATAAAAATATTTTATTTTACTCCTAAACGGTTACAAAATATTTCCTAATAATTAGAAAATATCTCCCTTCCATAGCATAATAATGCCATGCAACTCAAAGCTATGAGCCATTTTCCACAAAATAATACCGCGACTCAAAGCTATGGGCCATTTTCCACAAAATAATTCCATGCGACTCAAATCCTAAGGAAGAATGGTAGTTGTGGGCAACTTTCCACATAATAATAACGTGATGCAATTTTCTTTGTATTCTCCTTTAAAAACTTATTAATGTCAGTTACAGAAAATAACCAAGTACCAATTACGTCATCTCTTAATTGGATTGATTTTTCCCTATATGCTTAGCTTTTATTTCTATCATCATATCATATATATATATATATATATATATATATAATATACTCATGCTTATTTTTATATATAAATATATATAAACGAGGGGTATAAAATACATTAATATATTTATTACTAAGATTATCCTAAACAAAAAATATAAAAGCTAATATCTTCGGGAAGAAGAAGTGCTTTAATGGATTTTTTTTCTAAACAATAATATAAAAAGTTATTTAATATCTTCTAAGATAATTACAACTTTATGCCTATAATTTTTTACAAGTATTAAAACACGAAAAATATTTATAATTATAATTATACAAAAATGGAAACATTTTTTTATGCCTAAACCATTACAATATATGTGCCATCGGCAGCACAATAATGCCATGCATCCTGAAACTTCAGGAAGAATGGTAGCTGTGCAATTTTCTCTATATAATCCATGATTGACGAACCATAGATTGCATCTCTCTGTAACACCAACCAGCTTGGGAGCTTTACGATGGACGGTCACAATAATGGAATCAAGAAGCTTCACTTTCTGGTATTTCCATGGTTGGCGCAGGGCCACATCAATCCTTTCTTACAGCTCTCCAAGGCCCTCGCAATCCACGGCCACAAAGTCTCCTTCCTCTCCACGCCTCTTAACATTTCCAGAATCAGGCCGTCATTACAGCATCAGGACTGGCCAGGCCAGATCGATCTGCTGGAACTGCCGTTACCGCCCACAGAGGGACTGACTCCCGGCGCGGAATGTACAGCGGACATCCCGGCAGAAATGGCGTTTCCGCTGAAGAAAGCCATGGACGGCATGGAGAAGCCCTTCGAAAGTCTTTTGGAGAAGCTCTCGCCGGATTATCTCGTCCACGACTTCGCGCAATATTGGGCGCAGAGAGCTGCTGCGGATATGAAAGTTCCGGCCATCTTTTTCTCTATCTTCCCCCCAGCGTGCTGTGCCCATGCCTTAAACCCTTCTAAATTGCGGAAGCAGGACATAACCGCTGAGGAGCTGGCGGCTCCTCCCTTCGGGTTTCCGTCCTCGGCGATCACATTCAAGCTATACGAAGCACGGGATCTTTTGGTCATGTACACAGGAATACCCGGCCACATACCTCCGGTCTATCGGATCGCTAGATGCCTAGAAGGATGCATGGCGGTAATTCTGAAATCCTGCTTTGAATACGAAGACAAGTATATTAGTTACTTCCAGGATGCCATCGGCGTCCCCGTGCTTTCTGTCGGACCGCTCTTGCCAGCAGTCCACCCCGGCGCCGGTGCCAACAGCAGCGAGCGGTCTGATCTACTGGAATGGCTGGACCGGCAGAGGGCGGCGTCGGTCGTTTTTGTGTCGTTCGGCAGCGAGGCCTTTCTCTCGGAAGACCAAATCCACGAACTCGCGCTGGGCTTGGAGGCCAGTGGGATCCCGTTCCTCTGGTGTCTCCGTTTTCCACGGTATTCGGACAGTGGCCGACACGATCCGCTGGCGATCCTCCCCGAGGGATTCGAGATTCGAACCCAGGACAGGGGCCTCGTCGTGCAGGGCTGGGTACCACAGGTACGGATCCTGTCGCATTCATCCATCGGTGGGTTTCTTAGCCACGCAGGATGGAGCTCCGTCATGGAATCACTGAGCTTCGGAATACCCCTCATCTTGCTCCCTCTTCGACTTGACCAGGGCTTAAATGCCCGGCAAGTAGCTGCGGAATTGGAGGCGGGGATCGAAATAGAGAGGGGAGACGATGGCTCTTTTCTGAGAGAAAGCATATCGATAACAGTAACAAAGGCAATGACGGGAGAGGAGGGAAGGAGGTTGAGATCGAAAGCTGCGAAGGCCCGTGATATTATAGCGGCCAATAAGCAGAGTAGTTACATCCATGATTTCCTTCAAAAGCTCGAACAGTTGACTGAAACCTACAAGAAGAAAAGCTTGTAATGTTGTGTTGGCATGCATGTCAAAAACATGTCAAATAATAATAAGGTTAGTATCTAAACAAGGTTAGGGAAGTCAGTGATTCGGATTATTAATGCTGTTACCAGTATTATGATAGGATTATCAGTGTTTCTGACAAGTTCTTGTAGGGATTTGAGGGCCTACTGCATTACCATGTTGTACAATGAATCTTTTTCAAATGTTGAGCGCAATGATCAATTCAAGACGATAGAGTTACAGATATCGATTTGAAGGGCTTTTGCTGCTGCAGCAGATATGGATTCAATAAGTAATATGTTTTCACATATATGTATGTATAGTAGCGAATATATCGTTTCCTTCGTGTGTGAAGTTGCAGAGGGAGAACAAGTTACTATATTAAATATTAAATCTGTTGCTTTTCATGTATGTGCGACAGCAGCTTTTCGAAGGTAGAATGTTGAAACGTTGTTTGTCGATGTAAGAATTCTCAACACAAACGGAAAGTCCAATTGATAACACGTGATTACCCATTCAAACTTTGCAAATTGGTCAGGGGAAATGAATTTATACGTAATAATACCATGCATCCTTTCTGTACTTTGTGTCTATTCAGACCAACATGGAATTTTATAAAAAGAATTATAATTAGAAATATAACATGTGCTTTTAACATCGACTTGCATTAAGAGCATAAAACTTAAAATAATGAAGCAGAATGAATTTATTGAATTTATCCTTTATAGAAACAATTTAAGGAATTTATACTTTAGAAAGTTTGGCTATTGATCGTATTAGTCCCTGTCAATTTAGTATTCTAGCAATAAATCTACTATATTAGGTTAGTAGTAATCAATATAAGTTATGATGTTTAATTTTATAAAATAAATATTTTGTTCAATATTATTAGATTTTTTTTTAAACATTTGGTTGGGTTATAATTTGAATGTTTTATTGCAGCCTTTGCACAATAAAATGCTATATGAATAATTGGTTCAATTTTTTTTTGTCATAATTTCTAAATGCAATTGCAATATTTTTGTCATGATTTTTATTTTTCAAGGATTTGATTGGACATAACTTGCATATCTTATTGCAACATTTGTACAAGAAAATACTACTATGTGGATAATTGCCTCAAATTGTTCCTAGATTTGTGTGTGGTTGAGATATTCTTTCAACCAAAAAATTGTGTCCAACATAGTTTTCCTATCTTGAGACAATACTCCTATATATATGTAATATCATATTTGATTAATGGGATAGAAATTTCCCTTATGGAAATTTAAGGGATTTTTAGATATTTGTGCAATGATTTTCCTTTATTAAGCTTCATAGAAAACAACCCAAAATTAAAAATTTTGAAAATAGTTCATACTCACATAAATAACATATTTACAATTGCAATATTTTTGTCATGATTTTTACATATTTGTGCAATGTTTTTTTATTATTAAGCTTCATAGAAAAACACTCTAAAATTAAAATCCTTGAAAATAGCTCATACTCACATCAATAACATATTTACCATAATTTAAGCAAGTATTTGTATAAAAAATGAATAGGAACAAGATATAAATTAATATACTTACCAATAGTTACTATTGTTACAAATCTGAAGAGAAAGAGAGATTGCACACACAACACAAATCACACTATGATTTTATTGATCTCACAAAAATTAAATATATAGGAATACATGATACTTCTAGATCTCAAAATGGTGGATCTAGACTACTAAAAATAGTTTATACAACTAATAACCTAGGAACTCTCACACACACACCTCATGGCAACTTGGAAGTCATGGAAGCATTACTTCCAATAGTTGTCCACCATTATTTATGTGTTTCTCAACACTTTAAGAAGTAGGATTAAAAATGTAAATGAGTAGACTTACTAGTAGTGGTTGCTACCCACAATTATTTATGTGTCCTTCAATATTTTAATTAGTAGGAGTAATTTTTCAACTTCATGGAAGCATTACTTATAATATTCTCCCTTAATGCTGACATGACACTTATTACAACAATAAATGAATGTCTATCACATTTATCTCATAAGACCATCACCAGCACTCATATCGACTCTAAAATCTCACGGTTTCTACTCTTTTCTTTACCACATTATCGAGATTCCCACTTGATCCATTTAAGACATAACTACTTTAGACCATTATTGATTTGCTTTGTAGAATTGATGCTTTTCAACCTCCAGGAGTGCAACTGGTCAATCTCAATACTGAACCATCTTATGGAATTGCCACCATCTGTTGAATATATGGCCTTTTGCAATACTCACCAGTTATCTAGCATAGCATTCTGGATGAATGTTTTCAACAGACAATTCTACAACTTGACTTTGTATAAAATAACCTATACTGAGGCCCCCAAACATGACAAGTCACACCAACTTAACCTTGTTAAGAACTACCTATAGCTAATGCTCCCAAATCACATAAATCTATTCTTATGATTCTACATCAATTTTTTTTGCACACCAAAATAATTTTAAATATATAATAACCACTCCCACCGATAGTTTTTCTTTTTTTTTAATTAAATAAATATAACACACTTCACTTCACTCCACTATAGCATATCAATAATAATATGGGCTAACAAATATATATTTTTTACCCACCAACAATAGGAGTTGATTAAAATTGTGATAATTGGCTTGAACTTGGAAGCCTACAACCTTCTCCAAGGAAAGCGTACTTGATTGACCATTGACGAAAACACCATTATGAAGCAAATCTTTAACTCTCGTCATGATCTTTGTTGTCACTGCTGGTGTTGTCCGGAACTGAATCACATGGGGTTTTAGCCGTCATCCATACTAGGCTGGACTTTTAGGAGATTCCGAGTATATCTTCTTTGTAAAGATCTCCAGCATGTGTTTTGGAAGTAGATTCAGTTGACAAATTCAATGGTTTTCTAACTAATTGCAAAACCTTTAATCTTCTTCTCTGCCATCTCTTTGCCTGCATATCAAAAACAATCTATAAAATAAAGGTGAAAAATGGTGTTTTTCTGTTGTCGTAGATGATGATGATGGAGGATGAGCTTAATCTACTGCTGCTTTGCTT
Source organism: Pinus taeda (assembly GCA_000404065.3). NCBI lineage: Eukaryota > Viridiplantae > Streptophyta > Pinopsida > Pinales > Pinaceae > Pinus > Pinus taeda. Next base: position 27,123 of record APFE030952033.1, on the reverse strand, counting down.
GGATATGATAATAAGTGAATTAATGGAGACCTTCATATTTTAATTGGAAGTTGTGGGGGTCTTTGGATCCATGTTTGCTGACAATCATCGCTTATCATCAAACTCATGGTGCTGGGATTCACTGCTTTCCTCAAACTATGCTCAAAATTTGGTGAAACTACATAGAAATAGTTAGCCACGATCTGCCACGGACCCTGACTTACAGCGATGATGAAGTAATTCGGGAGGAATTACTTATATAACCCTTAGAACATATGAATAAAATAACGCACCGAGAAAAATATTCTTTAATTCTAAATGCAATCTTGGAGCATATAGGATATATAATCTTTAATGCTAGAGGAATTGAAGAACACACTTTTTATTATATTCTTTAATACTCTTGTTGCGCTAATTCCACAAGCCACTAAAGGATAGATATGAACTCTTACATGGTAGAACTTCACGCCAATTTATGCATCAGTGGTATAGTGAGTCTACAGATTATTTCGCTGGTGGTTCATCAATTGTGAGGCACAAACACCCTCGACTTACACAATCTTTCTCTTACAGCAACAATGACAATGTGGCGGCCTTCTTTCTTTTGAAATAGAATGCTCAATTTCTTATTTACACAACTCATACGCATGTCTAAACAAAGAAATAAAATCACAACAGAAATAAAGTCTCACAAAATCTCCACACAACAAATTCTCGTACTTTAATCTACTTACATAGTAATAAACTCCAGGCTCTCTTCCAGGCTCTCTTTCACATTTTGCTGGCCTTCTCATAAGGGAATCAAGTTTTACATTTTGCTGGCCTTCTCATAAGGGAATCAAGCTAGAACAAGTTCTGACACCATGTTACAAATCTGAAGAGAAAGAGAGATTGCACACACAACACAAATCACACTATGATTTTATTGATCTCACAAAAATTAAATATATAGGAATACATGATACTTCTAGATCTCAAAATGGTGGATCTAGACTACTAAAAATAGTTTATACAACTAATAACCTAGGAACTCTCACACACACACCTCATGGCAACTTGGAAGTCATGGAAGCATTACTTCCAATAGTTGTCCACCATTATTTATGTGTTTCTCAACACTTTAAGAAGTAGGATTAAAAATGTAAATGAGTAGACTTACTAGTAGTGGTTGCTACCCACAATTATTTATGTGTCCTTCAATATTTTAATTAGTAGGAGTAATTTTTCAACTTCATATAGTTGCTACCCACCTTTATTTATTTGTTCTTCAACACTTTAACAAGTAGGAGTAATTTTTCCACTTCATATAGTTCCTACCCACCATTATTTATGTTTTCTTCAACACTTATAGCATGTAGGAGTAATTTTTCCACTTTATATATCAATTTGCAATTTTTTTGAAAGCATAATTTCCACTTAAGTGATAAAATCTAAACTACCATACAACACTTGTTAAAAGTAAATATATTATCATTAATGTGCAGTTAAAATTATTTAACTTTAATTTAAATTAAACAATTTTATTAATGTTTTGAAAATTATATATTAATTAAATATTCAATATTCAATATATTATTTCTAAATAATATTTTTTTTATAGTTTTAAAACATTTTCAATTTTTCTTTACTTAAAATTTCATTACCATTTTTTGGTTGATTAAACAAAATGATACACTAACATTTTTATTTTTATCTAAGTTAAAAACTATTCATAAGAAATTAAAAATTTATTAAAAATTTATAAATTTTTTGGGGTTTTCTATAGAATTTGTATGGATGGTCAAAAATGTTTAAAATTGAAGTACTTTTTTTTTCAAAAAATTTGGTACCAGGAGTTTATGAATCATGTTTTTAATAGTGGAAATAGATTCAGAACCCTCAAAAACCCACGAACACCCGAAATTTTTAAATTTAATAACTGTAACATGGATTTACAAAATATTCTACCAAATTTTATTAAAATCCAGGTGAAATTTCCATAATTTTTTGGGCTAATTTTAACAATGGTTACAACACTTCTTCTTTTTTAATCATAGTTACAAGGTGGTTTCTCTTTTATATTGAATTTTGTACTTATTTAATGGTCTAAATGACATGATCATATCAGAGTTTAACGTGATCTCCAACATGACCTTGTCAAAAGTTACCCTGATATTCAGCGTTGTCTTTTGAATATCCATCAATTTCTAGGTTCCATGTGTGCCTTGGCACTTAATTGTTTTGTTTTTAAAGCATTTGAGAGAAATGCAGTGTAATTAAAGTCTTGTTATGTTCATTACTAAATGGTTTTCAATACTATATCATTGTTTTAACAAGATTTAGGGGAGGGACCCCATTATCGGTACACCCTCACATTCAGGTAAGATGTCGACATCGAGACACCACTGCTGACGTATGAAAGATGTTGAGTGGGTCCTACCACGTGTTGTGGTGGGTGTGTTTTGTGGCATGTCTTTGTTTCCATGTGTTATTTCGTTCAGGTTCGGTGCATGGCCAATGCGCTCCACTGGCAATGCCTCCTCTCGGCTCTAGTACTAGTTCACTTTGTCCACCATTCTGGAGCTACTCACCAGGTTAGGTTGTTTGTAGTGGTTCATTTCTCATTTAGGGTTTATGGTGTGGTTTCTTTATAATGCCTGACATTGTTGTTTGTAGTGGTTCGCTTATCGTTTAGGGTTTAGGGTGTGGTTTATTTACCTGTTTTGGGGGAGCTTTAACACGTTCGTTATTGTTGTTCGTTTTGCACTGTCAGGGGTTTACAAATATCTTTATTGTTATTTCATCCTCAAGGCTTGTTGTTTACTAAGGAGAGAGTGGGATATTCTAACAAGTTCGGTGGTCAACATGCAGGTTTCTAGGTCAATGAAGGTAAATCTAGAAATTCATGGGTTTTATTTCGAATTTGATGTAATTTTTTTTTAGGTTTCTTCCCAAATGCTAATTTTTTCCTATGTTTGCAAGTTTGTGTTGCAGGTAATTTTTATAGCTTTTTCAAAAGAGGTATGGCGAGGTCTGGGGATGTTTGAACACGGTGGTGGCTTCTGCGAGTCTCAAGTAGGATTCTAAATCCTACCAACCATTGTGTTTTTCAACACTTAAATTTTCTATTGGGATTTTTGGAATTTAGCTCTTGTTGCACAGTTGTGTTTTTCAACACTTGAATTGTTGTTAGGAAATTATCTCTTGTTGCATGGTTTCTGCACTTTCTTCCTCTGTCATGATTTATGCTTTCTCTGTTACAATTTTTGCTTGCTTGTAGTTTTGCTTATACAGTGTTTTTGGTAGTGTTGTTTGTAGGGTTGAAAATGCTATGTTTCTTGCCTCTGCTTCTCAGAAGCATTTCCTACACTTTCTTCCTCTATTACGATTTCTTCTTGCTGGGAGATCTTCCTTTGTTACGATTTATGCTTGCTTGGCTCTGCTTCTGAGAAGCATTTCCTACACTAGGTTTTAAAATGTTATCCAACCAACAATTTTGTTAGAAATACTTTTAGTTTGGGTTGGAAAGAATGCTAATTAACTACATATATGTTCATCTATGATGCTCCATAAAATGATAGTGCATGCATCCCTTAGGTGCGAAAATAAATCCTGAACGCTATCTGATCCCAAGATTTATCAATTCTTTTTGTTTTGAACCCTAAAATGGTGCATTTGACATTTGAAAGCATGGGGGATTTAGCATTGGAATATGCGAGATGAGAACGATAAATAACCAAAATTTCTTTTGAGAAGTGTTTCCTACACTAGTTTTTCATATAAGAAATACTTTTCATAAAATGTTATCTAGCCAGAAATTTTCTTAACAATATTTTTATTACTTTTTCTTTAAGACATTTGTAGTACCTTAAAAGTATTTTCCTTCTCTTTTGTGAGGTTGGATATTATTATGTTTTTTACTGAAATGTTTGATTGAAATATGGTTTCAATAACATATGCAGTAGCTAGTAGAAGGATGTTATGCTTTCTGGTTATGCTCACCATGGTAGAATAGAAGAAACTCACTAAACTTTTGATGAAATGCCTTAGTGAAATGTGGTCTCGATAACCTATGTAGTGGCCAATAAAAGGACTGTAATTTATGTATTGTTTGGAATAGTGTCTGCAATAATATGCAAATATTTCACATTCAAACTTCTTAGACAGATACCTTAAGTGAAGTGATTGCATGAATCTATGGGATTCATTTTCTGATTCCTTTTTCTATAAAAAAAAAGGAAATAATATGCTTATTAAGCAAGGATCCATAAACATGCTATTACAACTTCCAATTAATAGCTTCAAGCATGTATTTTTAGTTAAAGACTAATAACTTCAGGCATGTGTTTTTCGTCAAGGACATTATCTAGCTATTGCATGATATTTTGCATTCAAGATAATATCAAACATGACTATACAGTCAAAAGATGTAATTTCCTTACCTATTTATTCCTCTGTTACGATTTATATTTGTTTGTAGTGTTGCTTAGATAGTGTTCCTTATAAGTGTTGCTTGTAGGGTTGAAAACGCTCTATTGCTTACCTCTGCTTTTGAGAATCATTTCTTGCACTTTCTTCCTTTGTTACTATTTCTGCTTGCTTTCCTCTACTTCTGAGAAGCATTTCTTGCACTTTCTTCCTCTGTTACTATTTCTTCTTGCTTGCCTCTGCTTCTAAGAGGCATTTCTTGCACTAGGTTTTTCATATAAGAAATATTTTTCAGAAAATGTTATCCAACCAACAATTTTGCTAGCAATACTTTTATTCCTTTTTATTTAAGACATTTGTAGTACCTTAAAAACAAATTCTTTCTCTTTTGTGAGGCTTGATATTATTATGTTTTTTTACGAAATGTTTGATTGAAATGTGGTTTCAGTAACGTATGCAGTAGCCAGTAGAAGGATGCTATTCTCTCTGATTATAATCACCATGGTATAATAAATGAAACTTGCCAAACTTTTGATGAAATGCCTTAGTGAAATGTGCTATCAGTAACATATGCAGTGGCCAATAGAAGGACTACAGTTTATGTATTGTTTTGAATAATGTCTGTGATAATATGTAGAGATTTCACATTCGGAATTCTTAGACAGAAACTTTAAATGCAGTGACTGCATTAATTTGTGAAATTCATTTTTCGATTCCTTCTTCTATAAAAAAAAGTAAATATTGTGCTTATTACACAAGAATCTATAAACAAACTATTAAAACTTCCAATTAATAACTTGAGGCATGTGTTTCTAGTCAAGATTAATAACCTTAGGCATGTATTTTTAGTCAAGGACATTATCTAGCTATTGCATGATATCCCCCATTCAAGATAATATCAAACATGAATGTACAGTCAAAATATGTAATTGCTTTTCCTGTTTCTTCCTCTATTATAATTTGTGCTTGCCTCCGCTTCTGAGAATTATTTCCTACACTTTATTATTGAATAAAAATGTAATATTGTTCATGAAATAAGATCAAGGGGTTAGCTCATTCATTTATTGCTAATGTTGTTGTATATTTGGCTAGTCTATATCCATAGGTGTTTTGTTTGAATCTCCTTGGGTTATGTATACCAATTTACATTGACAAGAAATTCCATCCACAAATGTGAGGAAGCATCCTTTTGATTTTTCCACTAGGTTTTTCACTTGTTGAATCTCCTTTGGATGCTTGTTGATTTCGTTATTGACTCGTTTGTCATTTAATTATTCTCTTGGCAAGTTGATTTTTTATTTGGCTTTTTAATGCTTCACCACACATGCACTATGTTCGTCTTCTAAGTTAACTTGCAGTAAATGAGGTTTCATATGAGGTGTGAGGTTAGGTACTTTTATTGTTCATTGTTTTTTGGAATTTTCATATTAAAACAAGTGCCTTGTTGAATATTTCAATATTCACTTGTTTGTCATTTAATTAACATCTTAGTTGATTCTTGTTGATGCTTTATCATTTAATTAACAACGCAGTTGATGCTTTTTTATTTCATTATTTACTTGTTTGTCATTTAATTATTCTATTGGAAAGTTGATGTTTTATTTGGCTTCCTGATGTTCCACCACACATGCACTATGTTTGTCTTCTAAGTTAACTTATAGTAAATGATGTTTCATATGTGGTGTGAGGTTAGGTACTTTTATTGTTCACTATTTTATGGAATTTTCATATTAAAATAAGTGACCTGTTCAATATTTCATTATTCACTTGTTTGCCATCATATTTATAACTTCGTTATAAAAGTGTTGTAAATAATCTGGTTGTAAATGCATAACAAAAAATCCCACTTGCATTCTTAGGTAAGATATCTACATTATAATAGACTATAGATGTTCCTTCTAAAATGGATTTTGGTTACAATGTTGTAAACAATATGAAATAAAACAACCTAAGTTGTAAGCCAAAATCTTTCTATAACAAGAAAAAGAGATAATCCATCCAAAATCCACATCATAATGTGGTTACAACTAAAAACATATGAAACCCCTATTCTTTATGGCCATTAGAATCTTCAGTGCCAAAACTCCCTAAGTTACCTGCTGGAGGCAAGTACGTTGGCCTACCTAAAAGGGTTTGATTAGGAAATGGTTGATTTCTTCCATATGATTTAGTCCAATTTTCACCTTCCAACCATGGAGGAATTGAGTACGCATACCTCAAATTTGCACTACTAACCCCTGCATTAAGTGGAGATGTGTGATGAGCATACATAGAATTGACACCTCCTCTGGTAGGAATAAGGCAAGTGGGTAAACACCCATTTTAATAGTGAGGCACTTGAATGTTTATGAGGTCTTGGAATAATGGTGTATTATCTACAATATTTTCTAATGTGTTTGACATAATCCTAGTTTCATCAATTGTGCTTGCATCATTGTCAACCATTTTGGTCATCCCATGTTCTTTTTCAAGCATTTGTTTAGCCTTTCTTGATTCCTTTTCCTGTCTTGAAATTTTTTTCTTAGTCCTTATCTTGCCTTGATTTATCTCTTTCAAGCCTTTCATCTGCTTGACATTGTGCTACAACAATCCTTGTTAACTTCTTCTCCTTGGCTAGATCCTTCTTTTTCTGCTTTAATTCCTGAATTTCAAATTTCTTTTTTTTCAAACTTAACTAATAGGTTTATATAGTCTTTTGAGTTGAGTAACTGTGAACTTCGGCCCAAACGAAGGCTACCCGATGTTCTTTCTTTTTCTTCATTAGCATTCTCTCTATTGGTAGCTTTAGGAACCAACCAAGTAACTTCTCCACCCCTCCCACCTGCATGGCATTGCTTGGTACTTCCCTTTCAATATCTGAGACAACTCATTGAACTATATTGTTATCTTCATTTGATGCCTCATTTTGTGCTTCATCTTCTTCCATTGATCTATTGTCCATAAAAAATAAACAATTTCATTGTTCAATTATGTCGGTTGTGAAGGCATGTTCATGCTTTGTTCATTGGTTCTTAAGACACTATGTTCATTCAAATTAATCATGGCTTCTGCTAGCCATGATGGTGAGGTTACTTGGCTTGGCAATGTCAATTGGTCATTTTTGCTTCCTATTGAAATATCAACGATGTCATTTTCAAATACATATTCATTGTCAACTGCATGCTCAACAATGACATTAACAATATTAGTATCAGAAGTTTCATGTTCTTGAGTTGGTAGAACGACCTCCATGTTACTGTGAATTTGTTCATGATTATATTATGTTTCACATACATGTCCATCATCATCACCATATAAGTGTCATTGAGAGAGGGAAATCATATTACCAATTGCAACCACATCATCATGTTCATCTATTTCTTGCACGTCAACACATGTTTGGACATGCCCTTCTTCTTGACCATCCACATGAAATGCTTGGTGTTACGGGAATAAGTACCCTAAGGCTTTGGGTTGGAACCCCAACAGAGCAAGAGAAAACTACAGTAAGAAGAACTCATACAACTTAGGCAACTTTCTTATATAAACAAACTATGTGAGAGCGACCATACCCAGATGTGCTTTGTTTGGGTAGATCCAACACAGTTCAAACCCTCTACAATTCTTGATGATCTTCGAACCTGAAAATCAACCAATTCGAACATACATAGTAGCATATAGATAAAGCATATTAATGAAACTAAATTTGTATCATATAAGAAAATGATTAGTTATACATCAAAAAAACATTCATATATGAATTACAACATATCTTATGCATAAACACAGTTAATCTCAAAAGCAAGACAACACTTCTTTTTATTGTAGAAAGCTATAACTAACGCAAAGAGAATTTACCTGAGTCTTCTTCTTCTGGCTCCAAGTGGAACCATCCTCCAGATCCATCCAGTCCCAGTCTTCAATAGCCTCCTTCCATAACTAATACCATGATATCTCAAGCAAGAGGGAGAATATCAACAATCAAGGAAACAAGGGTTTCCTGAAACTTGGGGAAGTGCATGAAGCACAAGGATACTTCAAACTTAGTCAGGGATAATCTCAGTATAATAACTCTATCTCTTCTCCTCCTTAAGGCCTTCCCATAGAATTCTATTTATACTTCTCCCAATTAGTTTTTTAGTTGGGAAACAGTTGGGCCACGGGCACTAGGAGGTAATCAACAGGGAAAACCTGTGAACTCCACCCAAAATTAAGGAAATTTATTTTTTTTAAGTGTTTTAACACATATACGCAGGCTGGGTATTGACTAACTCGCGTGTACATGTTTTTATCTCAGGGCAAAGTGGTGTACAGGGAATAAAACATTGTTTTCAAAATATTTGGACCAAGTATGGAAGGAGGGGTTGCCCTAGGCCATAAACCAAGCATCACAAATACCAGGGGTGGTAAATGGTGCTATAACACCTGGCTATAACTAGTATCATGCATAAGAGCATCATAATTAAGTGGCCAAATTCCTTTCCTCCTAAAGATAGCCTTGATAGTTGATGGTGTTAGAGCCCTTTTAAATGCTTTACTTGCAAACGCTTCTAGCTCGAACCTTTTCACCTAAACCCTTGGATTCTTTTCCATCCATGTAGCATGCTCTAACCTGAAATGGTACTTGAAAGGGCCAAACACACTAACATAAAGGGATTGCAATATATGAGTGGTATGAGAAGGCATTGTTAACAGGTTGATGCCCAAATTTTTTGATTCCTCAATTTTTTGTACAACCATGTGACTTCCATTGGCATATAATATCAATAGGTGTGTGTTATCATCTAAGACACCACCTTGTATAGATGTAGAAAAGTGACAAAGCCAATTTAAAAAAAGTTCTTTATCCATCCATGCATGGGAATGTGCAACAATGTATGCACCTGGTTCACAGTTTTGTATATAGCTTTTCAGTTGATTTTTACCTTTGAATAAATAAAATCCTGGGATTGAAGTACCAATTTCATTGACACAACATAGAATAGTTAACCGCTCCCTGCTCTTAGGAAACATCTTTGGCATGTTTCGGCTCCCTCTCTTGGAAATTACCTGCATGCCACCATTCCTTCCTGCCTGTAAACCTGTTTCATCACAGTTCCATATATGGTCTGCACCATAAGAATGTTTATCGTAAGCACTAGAAAGAGTGTCATAGAAATTACATATAACTGCAAGGTGCAAATTTAATGCTTTGTCTCTATCAAGGCCCTTAATTATACACAATACAAGGTGTGGATGCCTTTTTTAAACCCAAACCACCATGATTTACCAAGAAACCCATCTTTGAATGGGTTTGGCCTCCCTTGACAGATTTTATCAAATGTGGATTTGAGTTGTATCCACTCTAGCCCATGTCCCAATTGGGCCATCTCTTTACACCACTTGACCACCTCAACCTCCTCCTCTTTAGTCATAACTGTAGAGGCCCTCTTTTGTTCAAGTGAACCCATCTTTCCAATAATGTATTGACGAGGGAGGAATACCATTTATTTTTGCAAATTCCCGAACTGAATATCCATTAAACTCTATGTCATCAATTGCAACTAACATTTCTTCTTTTTTCTAACCTCTTATAGCACTAGTCTTTTTAGTTAAACTTTCCCCTTGGCATGTTGTTGGTGGTGGCTTTGTGGGTGATGGTGTGACCACATTAGCTTTAGTCGCATGGTCATCCTCAACAATGTTGCTTGGACCATTGTTGAGATTCACATCACGTGTCTTGTCCTCATCTGATGAAGGGCATCGTAGCTAGACACCCCTTGTGACTCTCTTGCCACTTCTCCTTGTATGAGAAACATAACTAACTCTTGCCATAGATGCAACTATCTCCTAAATTATTGCATGCATTTAGCTTAAGAATATTTGAAAATTATTCTTTCTTACAAGCCAAAAAATATTTCTGCTTTATTATAGGAAATTATCAACATGTATGTTAGTATCCTTGAAAAATCAAATCTACAGAATTAATTTGTTGTATGTCTTCAAAATTATCAGTGATTGTTGTTTTGATAACTTGTTTTTACACTTAAAATAACATGACTATATTTGTACTTGGAAAATGAGCCTTTCATAAACTTCTGCATTTCTTGTTTTCTTTGGTGCTTGCTTGGTTCCTTTTCTGGCTAAGATGTTCATCTGATAGTTATTATTGTTTGAATTAATTTGTTTAACCTCATGTTTGTCGTTATTGTTATTCATAGTGACCACAAACATCCTAGATTTGGATTGAGACGACATGGTAATTTCTTAAGTTGTTTGTCTACTGAGGGTAGCCTTAGCTGTGTTCTTGGACCTAGTTATAAAGTACATTGTCGTACTATTGTTTCAATTAAATTTAATCCTTAAATATTGAAAATTGTGAAGTCTCCATTTAAAGTCGAACACTTTTGGATACACTCACAGACATCCTAGGAATTTCAACTAAACAAAGTGATCTTTCTAGTTAAGATGTTGATCTAGTTTAGTTCTTTCTTATAAACTGTTATTTGAATTAAATTGTTTAGCCTCATGTTTGTCAATATTGTTTAGTTTCATTAGGTCTCTATGTACCAAGATTTGAACAACATTTATATTTTTTCTTCGAGACAATAACTCTAGATCCAACAATGCAAGTGCATCCACAAAAACGTTAACATGCATAGATATATCAATTACATCATAAGATATATACGAAATCCTTTTTGACACTTTGATTCAAATGGGATCCTATTCATAACTTATTTTTCTCCTCCATTACCTTCTTTGTGTAGTTAGTTTATTTTTAGGTTGTATGACAAATGATTCAATGTTGCATCATTTTCATTCCTTTTGATATCATTATCATGTGTGCCTCTACTCACATATTTGCATGCTTTTAGTATTGAATTTTCCCAAAAGACCTTTTGGGTTTCTACATTCTTGTCACTTGAGCAGACCCATATATTTATTGTTGACTATAATGCTTCATAAGCTTTTGCATTACTTGTTTTCGTTGGGTTTCCACCTTCTTCTAGAACTATGATCAAACCCCTCTACTTATTGTTGACTAATAATTCATAAACTTATGCAATGCTTGTTTTCTTTGGTGCTATCCCTAAATTCTCATTTGGGTTCTTTGGAAACTTATAGACCTAATGACAATACTCTTGTTATTCCTATATTTAACACTCTTCATACATGAAGAAAGATCTAGGAGGATTTTCAACTATAAAGAGTGACACCTAGTTCCTTTTTTGGTTAAGATATCGATCTGGTAGGCACTGTTGTTTGAATTAATTTGTTTAGCCTCATGTTTGTCATTATTATTATTCATAGTGACCAAAAACATCCTATTTTTGGATTGGGAAAACAGAGTAATTTTGCAAGTTGTTTGGCTACTAAAGGTAGCCTTAGTTGTGTTCTTAGACCTAGTTCTCAAGTGCATTGCCTTAGTGTTGTTTCAATTAAACTCAATACTTAAATCTTTTAAATTGTAAAGTCTCCATTTAAATTTTGACACTTTTGGAGACACTCACAAACATCTTAGGAATTTCAACTCAACAAAGTAATACTTTTGGTTAAGATGTTGATCTGGTTTAGTTCATTTTTATAAATTGTTATTTGGATTAAATTGTTTAGCCTCCTTTTTGTCAATATTGTTTAGTTTCATTAGGTCTCTAAGTACCAAGATCTTAACAATATTTATATTTTTTCTTTGAGACAAGAACTCTAGGGCCGATAATGTAAGAGCATCCACAAAAATGCTAACCTACATAGATATATGAATTTCATCATAAAATATATACAAAAGCCTTTTTGACACTTTGATTCAAATGGGATCATGTTCATAACTTATTTTTCTCCTCCATTACCTTCTTCTTGCAGTTAGTTTATTTTTAGGTTGCATGACAGATGATTCAATGTTGCACTGTTTTCATTCCTTTTGATATCATTATCATGTTTGCCTCTACTCACATATTTGCATTCTTTTAGTATTGAATTTTCCCAAAAGATCATTTGGGTTTCTACATTCTTATCATCCTAGCAAACCAATATATTTAATGTTGATTGTAATGCTTCATAAACTTATACATTGCTTGTTTTCCCTGGGTTTCCATCTTCTCCTGGTACTATGAGCAGACCCCTCTACTTATTGTTGACCAAAATGCTTCATAAACTTATACATTGCTTGTTTTCTTTGGTGTTATCCTTGAATTCTCATTCGGGCTCTTTGGAAACTTAAAGACCTAATGTCAATATTCTTGTTATTCCTATAGATAACACTCTTTAGACATGAAAGAAGCTCTAGGAGGATTTTTAAATATAAAAATTGACGCCTGGTTCATTTTCAGGTTAAGATTTTGATCTGGTAGTTACTGTTGTTTGAATTAATTTTTTTAGCCTCATGTTTGTCATTATTGTTATTCATAGTGTACAAAAACATCATAGGTTTGGATTGGGAAGACATCGTAATTTTGCAAGTTGTTTGACTGCTAAGGGTAGCCTTAGTTGTGTTCTTGGACCTAGTTGTAAACTGCATTTCCTTATTGTTGTTTCAATTAAATTTATTCCTTAAATCTTGAAAACTGTAAAGTCTCCATTTAAAGTCTTACACTTTTGGAGACACTCATAGACATCCTAGGAATTTCAACTAAATGAAGTGATCTTTCTAGCTAAGATGTTGATCTGGTTTAGTTCTTTTTTTATAAACTATTATTTGAATTAAATTGTTTAGCCTCATGTCTATCAATATTTTTTAGTTTCATTAGGTCTCTAAGTACCAAGATCTTAACAATATTTATATTTTTTGTTCAAGACAAGAACTCTAGATCCAACAATGCAAAATCATCCACAAAAATGCCAACCTGCATAGATATATGAACTACATCATAAGATATATATGAAATCCTTTTTGACACTTTGATTCAAATGGGAACCTATTCATAACTTATTTTTCTCCTCAGTTACCTTATTCTTGCAGTTAGTTTATTTTTAGGTTGCATAATAGATGATTCAATGTTGCACCATTTTCATTCCTTATGATATCATTGTCATGCCTGCCTCTACTCACATATTTTCATGCTTTTAATATTGAATTTTCCCAAAAGATCATTTGGGTTTCTACATTCTTGTCATCTGACCAGACCTATATATTTATTGTTGGTTGTAATGCTTCATAAACTTATGCATTGCTTGTTTTCCTTGGGTTTCCACCTTCTTCTGGTACTATGAGTAAACTCCTCTACTTATTGTTGAGTGTAATGCTTCATAAAAGTCTACATTTCTTGTTTTCTTTGGCGCTATTCTTGAATTTTCATCTGGGTTCTTTGGCAACTTAGAGACCTAATGTCAATACTATTGTTATTCCTATAGATAACACTCTTCGGACATGAAGCAAACTCTAGCAGGAATTTCAACTATAAAAAGTTACACCTGGTTCCTTTTCTAATTAAGATGTTGATCTGGATTGTCTATCACACATTCATTTTTGGACTTATTTTTGCTCAAGAAAGAAGTTTAATGAAATATTTATTTTCAATAAAAGAAGAAATGAACCCCTGTGGTTTGAGAATTAGAATATGTAGTTGTTAGTCCAATTTAAATTTTATCTCCACAAGTTCTATTCTTTTTCATTTGTAGCTAGTCATACTAGCGAATACTTTGCATTATGGTTGTGTCATATTTTCCAATCAACTTGAAAATGATTAGAATAAGAAAATAGAAAAAAAAAAAAAAAATATATATATATATAATATTTATTATATATATATATATAATATATATATATATATATATATATATATATATATATATATATATTATATATAGAAAATAAACTGTAATAAAACTGAAATAAAAACTGTGATAAATGAAAATAAAATTGTGAGAAAAATGTGTTGTAATTGAAATAAGTAACTTGAATATATTGTCAAATGTTTTGTGATGGTTTGTCTTCAGGGTTCATGAATAGTTTGAATGTTAAACATGCAACTTTAGTGGTTGAACTTCTTTTATAGTTTTTTGAACTTGAATTTAATTGGTGGTAAGGATGAACATGGATTGCAATGGCTTCATTTTGAATGTGTGATCTAGATTGATTTGGGTGTGATCCAATGGCTGGGAATTCCTTTTTTTTGTTGATCCATGTGCTTTGATTTGTTTTAATGGGAAATAGAATGGGTTAGGTATCATTTATTGAATTTATTAGGTTTAGTGACATTTATTGAACACATCAGGTTTAAATGTTGAACAACACAGTAGTTATGGCTGACATACATTCACTTTTATTATGTGAAGTTATGTATATGCATTTGAGATACATAACTTCAGTTTTGATGGGTGGAGGTTGAAGTGATTATTACTTTGTACTTCTGGAATAGACCATTTTGGAAGGATTTATGGTTATATTTATTTTCTAGTTGGGTAAACATGATTTGTACTCTTAAGTATTAAGATAATATTTATGGATAGTTGTGGGCCTAGTCAATGTTTTGGGAAATTTTGGACATAAATTAAAAGATATTTGCAGTTAATGTTATTTATTTTTGTTTAAATATTGATTTCACATCTCTCAATTTATGGTGGTTTGGTGGGACCATTACTATCTCAATTATTGATCCTTGTACAACATTAGACATCTCTCCCCTAACCGAATTGTAGAGTATTTCTGTTAAGTGTGATTATGTTACTTTAATGATGGGGATTAAGTTACTCAATATTTGTCGTATGCGTTATTAAGTTTTAAACATGTCAACCCTTAGTATACAAAACGATACGCGACTCTCCATCTATGAATGTCGTCGATGGACTATAACAACAATCAAATGTTTCTTTCAAGATTGAGAAAAGTGGGACAAGGACTTGTGGTGTTCAATACATGGGAATATTGTGGCCCAGGATGATAAACATTTCTTTCAATTTCTATGCGTTCAATCCTTGTTGTGGAATGCACATTTTGTGATAGAGGTTGGTTTGTTTGTTTTTTTTATTTAGTTTGTATTCATATGTTGTAAATACAACATATCGGCTCGTTAGTTGAAAATTGTTTTGGGTAGAAAAATTATAGTAAAGGTGGAATAAAGGATATTTTGAATATAGGAAAATGAGCTGAAAGTAATGGAGTTGTCTATAATGTGACCTTTTGGAGATTCCGGTGATGGAATCCGGTGGAAGAAATTGAGGTTAAATCTTGATTTGTTGCAGTTAAAATGGTTTTTTAACTGCATATTTGGATTCAGCGCCCTGAAAAACACCTGGGACGCTTTGATGGTGCAGAAACTAGCTATCAAACTTGCGATTCCAATAAATTGTTGTCGGATTTTGACCGGAAAAACCCACCGGAAAAGCTTTCAAAAAGTCGCATTATAGACGACTCCGAAAGTAAGGAGTTGTCTATAATGCGACTTTTTGGAGATTCCGGTGATGGAATCCGATGGAAGAAATTGAGGTTAAATCTTGATTTGTTGCAGTTAAAATGGTTTTTTAACTGCATATTTGGATTCAGCACCCTGAAAAACCCCTGGGACGCTTTGATGGTGCAGAAACTAGCTATCAAACTTGCGATTCCAATAAATTGTTGTCAGATTTTGACCGGAAAAACCCACCGGAAAAGCTTTCAAAAGTCGCATTATAGACAACTCCGAAAGTAAGGAGTTGTCTATAATGCGACTTTTTGGAGATTCCGGTGACGGAATCCAGTGGAAGAACTTGAGGTTAAATCTTGATTTGTTGCAGTTAAAATGGTTTTCTAACTGCATATTTGGATTCAACACCCTGAAAAACCCCTGGGACGCTTTGATGGTGCAGAAACTAGCTATCAAACTTGCGATTCCAATAAATTGCTGCCGGATTTTGACCGGAAAAACCCGCCGGAAAAGCTTTCAAAAAGTCGCATTATAGACAACTCCGAAAGTAAGGAGTTTTCTATAATGCGACTTTTTGGAGATTCCGGTGACGGAATCCGGTGGAAGAAAATGAGGTTAAATCTTGATTTGTTGCAGTTAAAATGG
The DNA here is from genome assembly GCA_000404065.3 of Pinus taeda. Classification (NCBI taxonomy): domain Eukaryota; kingdom Viridiplantae; phylum Streptophyta; class Pinopsida; order Pinales; family Pinaceae; genus Pinus; species Pinus taeda. Next base: position 10,792 of record APFE030952033.1, on the reverse strand, counting down.
TTTTTTAACTGCATATTTGGATTCAGCACCCTGAAAAACCCTTGAGACGCTTTGATGGTGCAGAAACTAGCTATCAAACTTGTGATTCCAATAAATTGCTGCCGGATTTTGACCAGAAAAACCCACTGGAAAAGCTTTCAAAAAGTCGCATTATAGACAACTCCGAAAGTAAAGAGTTATCTATAATGCGACTTTTTGGAGATTCCAATAACGGAATCCGGTGGAAGAAATTAACATTAAATTGGAGAATTATTTAATGTAAGATAAAAATACAATGTATTCTCTTTGCAGAGTACCTACGCAAACGCCTTCTCCACCACGTTATATCGTACAGCAGAAAAAAAAGTGGCGTGGCATATCTTGACTGTTATCTTGACTGTGGACGAACAATTAGGATATGTCTTTGCTTTTGATTGCGGGCGAATAATTAGGATGTGACCCTAATTACATCTACCTCCTCGCCTGCCTTTTCCCAACATTTCTATTATTATATTTTTTTCCTGTTATTATATTTTGGGTGTGCCGCAACTTTATAATCATCGTCGTTTCCTATTTGACTCGTGCGCTTCCCCTATTTGTAACCTCGAAAAGTGAGTTTAGTACGATTAAGAGCCACTTATGAGCTGCTCTGTACGTCTCACCAAAATTATTATTAAATTTATATTTATAATATAATAATTAATTATTAAACTTTCAGCTTTTTGACCGAAATAAAAATACATGGCGGGTATAAATATTATAATATAAAAAAATAGTAAAATATAAATTATCGCACTTTCAGCTTTTTTTGACAACAATATGTACGTGTAAATATTATAATATAAAAATAATAAAACGTAAATTGATTTTCTGTTTCGTGTCACCATCGCTGTCTTGTCGCTGTGGTTAGTGCTATACCACCATAATTGAGTTTGCTAACCTATTTGTCTACAAATTGCATTACTAAGAGCCATTCTTACATCTTTGTCAAACATCTTTGACTTTAATTAAATGGGACATTATCGTAAACAAATTCCCATGGAGCATTCACAAGAATTGGGACTGCTTAGGAGCTTGCAAATGTTTTCCCTCTTCGAAATGAATTATTATGTGCTAAATACTTTTCTTGCCATCCTAAAAAAATACTTCTTCACTATTTTTTACTTTATAGCGTAGAAAATAGTATGATTAGTGTTAATTTATAATAATTTTATGACTTTTCCATAATTGGGTTTGTTAATTTATTTGTTCAAACTGTGTAGTGTTAGGGGCTATTTCTATATCATTATCAAATATCTCGAGTCTAATTATGTTGGAAATTTCCATACACAGATTTACAAACACTTTACCTAGGTGACAATGAATTATCATGGATTAAATATTTTCTCTTACTAGTAAGCAGTCTAATTTTTTATTGTTTTTATATAGTAGCAAAAAAACAAAGTTGGTGTCATTCACAATAATTTATTTATTAGAAGGTTCTTTGCCTACGGATATTAGTAAACTTGCGATGGTTCAAGCTATAGACATATCTACCAATTATTTGGGTGGAATCATTCTAAGTACACTTGGAAGTTGCGTTGAACTATTTTGGTTGAATTTATCTCAAGGCATCTTCAAAGGATCTATTCCAAATTCACTTGAAAATTTACAAAGTCTTCTAAGCCTAGATCTCTCTTCCAACTCCTTGTCGGGTACAATAGCAACTACTCTCATCAAATTAAAAATGCTTCAATATTTGAATTTTTCTTTTAATAAGCTCATTGGGGAAATTCCAAAAGAACGCTTTTTTGCAAATCAATCAATTATCATGTCCTTCAATGGAAATCCCAATCTTTGTGGACTAGAAGTATTCCTATTATCATCTGTCTATCCAACACAAAGAGGTCATCATTCAATCATGAAAAGAATACTATTGCTAGTGACTGGAGCCATTGTTTTTATATTATGTTGCCTCTTTTTAAGATTCCTATGGAGAAGGAATATGCATATACAAAACAATGATGTCATAAGAGATATTTTCCAAAAGTTAGAGCAACGAAGGATCTCTTATCAAGAGCTTCACATAGTGACCAATGGTTTTGTTGAGGCCAACTTGCTGGGAACAAGTAACTTCAGGTTAGTATATAAAGGAATTTTAAGTGATGACACTCTTCTTGGTGTGAAAATTCTCAAATTTCAAAACGACCAGGGTGACAAGAGTTTTAAAGCATAACACAATGTCTTGCAAAAGGTTTGACATCAAAATCTAACGAGGATCATAACCTCATGCTCCAACCTCCATTTCAAAGGTTTAGTGTTTGAATTCATACCCAATGGAAGCTTAGACAAGCATTTGTGTCCTAGTAGAGATGACAACAATGACCAATATGTGCGTGAATTGGGATTGAAAGCTCGATTAGACATTACCATAGATGTGGCCCATGCCATGGAGTATCTTCATCATGATTCTTTTGTGCAAGTGGTGCATTGTGATATAAAACCTAGAAATGTACTTCCGGATGAATATATGTTAGAGTATGTAACAGATTTTGGTATTGCAAGATTAATTGGTGAAAGCTCTGCTAATTCACATGTTTCAGCACTTGCTTTAAGAGGATCAGTTGGCTACATTGCCCCAGGTATGCCTCTTTTAAACCTCTATTTTATTTTCCCTTCTTCAAAACAATATTTGTATGGATTAATTAAGTAAAATCTAATGAAGCTTTCCTTTGTTGTAGAGTATGGATTGAGTGGGGTAGTTTCCACCCAAGGGGATGTTTATAGCTATGGAATTCTTTTGTTAGAAATGCTTACCAAAAAACAACCAACTAGTAACATGTTTGTTGGAGACCTAAACTTGCACAATTGCGTGAACTTTGCATTCCCAAATAAATTGAAGGATGTAATTGATAGTGGTCTTTTATGGAGCTAAATTTGAAGAAAAAAATGTATGCACATGCATAATTTCATTGCTACATATTGGCTTGCTTTGTTCAAATTTCTCACCAAAAGAAAGACCAACTATGAGAGTTGTGGCAAGGATATTGGAGAATATTAGAGAGGATTTAGTGGCAAATGTAGCTACTTCTAGGGGATTGAGCCCAAGCATATCCAATTTGCTTAGCAATGCAAATAAAACAAGAAAGGATGCCCCTACATCAAATAGACAAGATTCCTTTACATTTTAACTTATGAAGTTAATAACAAAAAAATATTTTCAATATTATCATTGTTTTTACAACTAAAATATTTTTGCATTTTTAGTTGTTCATTTTTTATTTTCGTATATATTTATGGTTATTCACAATAAAAATAATTTTCTATGGCAACACTATATTAAATGAATTACAATTGTATTTAATTTAACTTATTATCTATTTACTATGTCAACAATTTTATCCATAAAGAAAATTATCCATAAACAAATTACAAATTGTGTAAAAATTAATTGCAATTTTTACCTCTATAAACATGGGGATTATTATTTAAAATTTGGCCATAACTTGTGACATGATAAGTTGTGTGTATGAATTTATTTTATAGACCACGATGGAGTCTAATTAGTTAGTGAATTTATTTTATGAACTATGTTGGAGTTTAATGAGTTTATTGGAAAAAGTTATATCATTGCCTTTTCAACATTCTCTTAATACTTCTTAATATATTAAAAAACATTTTAATGTTTTCAAGTGACAGTAAATAGAATAAAATGATGTGGAATATATATATATATATATATAAATTAAACCTTAACATAATTGTTTCTCTTCGCTACTTGGGAGCTCTACCCTCTCCCTCCCTAGGCAATTCTCTTTCTCCATACGCTAATTATAATAAATTATTATCTGAATTATTATTATTATTATTATTATTATTTATTTTTTTATTTTTATTTTTTTTTTCAGTAAGAAAAAAAAAAACTGCATTATATTCATATAAGTTGTGAATATACATCATGTGGCAGATAGTATGGAAATCCATATATCATGAAGAAATCTAGTGATAAGACTTATAATATCCATGAAGTATGACAATGTGATGAAAAGCTCCCATAGGACAGTATATGACCGAGTACCATCTCTTGACATTACAAATATTTAAGGATCACTGTGTATAAACCTCAAGTTCGGAGAAGATGATAGTATAAAGATGAAAGCATGAGAATATTATATTTACAGGATCAGCTACATACATATTATAGAGATTCATATTAATAGAGCAAGAAGGTGCATTCAAAACATACCAGAATTGTGAAAAGAAATGTGTATGCTATGTACTAGGGAGACGGAACTCTATGATGTTATGCTGAATTTCTCCAATAGTGATAAATACTTGCTAGGATTGATTTGAAGTCAAAAGACTTGATTTTGATAGAGCATCTGCTTCCATGTTGTGAGACCTTCCAATGTGTTGAATGGAGTAATCATGGTGTGCATGCCATATAGATGAAATTCTATCTAACCACCCCAAGAGATTGATATTCTGAATGTGATGAACAGATTTCACATGATCAATGATCAGCTTGGAGTCACCAAATATATGCAGACCAAGAATACCAAGGAAGTCACAAAAATATAGGAGACCAACTAATGCCATCACTTCCGCTTTATTGTTCAATCCCTTGCCACCATTCCAAAAAATTTTGATACACTGATCCACACATGGAATTATGTAAACTCCACATGCACAAAAACCATTGGAGGCAACCCCATCAAAGAATGCATGGGGAAGAACGGACAGGTCCAAAGTGTGACCTAGATGTGCCTTAGTAGGATGGAGGATCTGAGGCTCCATACAAGAAGGAAGTAGAGATATAATAGAGTATATAATAAGAGAAATAATCATCTTCCTATCTTGAAACAGGGCCCTATTTATGCATTTCCAAATGTGCTAAATAGTGATCAAGGGAATAGGCCTCCTGCCCTTTCTCATTTTGCTCCACCATTGAAATGCCTCTCTTATAGATGAGAATGTTATCCTATTCAAACCAAAAAGATCAGCCACTGTTTTCCATATCTTAATAGTAAGTGGACAGGCCAAAAACAAATGATAGTTTGATTCCTCATTTGCTTTGCATAAAGGACAAATAGTTGGCCCTTGCCAATTTCTTTTTTGCAAATTGTCCCACGTTAAATTCTTATTATTAAAGACCAACCATGGAAATATAATCATTTTAGTAGGGCAGCAAGCTTTCCAGAAAACTATAGGGAAAATATTGTCTAGATGAATAAGGGACTCCATCTGAAACATGAGATATGTGTCTTTGACACAGAGAGCTGATCTCCCTTTAGGACCATACCATAGAAGATTATCTTCCTCCGCTGATTTGAAGAATCCCTTATGTTGCATGTATGATATTATCTTGTTCCATTGTGAAGGCAAAGTTCCATATAGACCGATCAATTCTGTCGATTTCCAAATGGGAATAGAGCCCACCCATTTTTCAATAACCTGATCCCAATAAAAGATACCCTTATTCTGAAGATGCAGAAGCAGCTGTTGAGGTAAGTCGAAATCCGGAGGCTCACCCACCAATGGATCTATACCAATTAAGATCTTCCTACCTGACTGAAGTTTCCATGCCAAATTCTTAAGAAAAAAACCTTCTATCCTATGTAAACTACGTGAGATGGCAGAGCCTTTAGGGGGGCCAAAAGTACCCAGTTTATACTAGAAAAGAATATCTCTGTTATGCAAATACTTGGCCTTGATAATGTTGCTCCAAGTGCAAGACCCAAAGATAGCTTTCCATAATGATTTGCAAAGAAGAGCATAATTGAATAGGCTAATATTCATAATACCCCACCCCCCAAGGGCTTTTGGCCGAGTAAGGTTTATAATCTTAGACAAATGAAATTTCATGTGATGCCTATTAGCACCCCAAATGAAATTAGCCATACTCTGATTCAATCTCTGGATGATCTTAGCAGGGATATAAAAAAGATGCAGCTAATAAACTAATAACTGAACCAGGACCGATTGAGATAAAATATATCTTCTTGCCAGAGAGAGGCATTTGTATTCCCAGCCCTCAATACGTTTGATGAATCTTTCATGAATCCAAGTCCAATCTATTGGGGAGTAACCGACAGGCTTGAGATGATAGCCAAGGTATTTCAAACCCACATGTAGGGGAGATACTTGAATATGAAAAATATTGAAGAGATACTTAGCCATCTCAGAGTTTATATCCTTCACGTAAAAAGATGATTTATCCTCATTAATACAGAGTCTTGTAGCTTTCTGAAATTTCATCATGATAGTGTGCAGATAGTCCCAAGAAACTTTGCATAGCATGGCCGCCAATAAGATATCATCTACGAATAGATTATGTGAGAAATAGAAGTTTCTGTAGATTACCATCGGCTTATAAACCTTATCACTGATGGCCTTCCTAATATGATGACTGAGTGAATCCATTACTAAAATAAAAAGGAGTGGGGACAATAAACATCCTTGCCGCAGACCCCTGGCAACCTGAAAAAAGGATGTAGGGATACCGTTCACTAGAACAACAAATTTGACATCAATAACACAGGCCATGATCCAACTCAAACAATTAATATTTATGCCTATTTTGATGAGAAGGCATCTGAGGAAGCCCCAATCTATGCAATCGTAAGCTTTCTTGAGATCAATTTTTAAAAAGGTAGCCTCCAGTTTCTTCATGTGCATAGAGCGCAGACCCTCCTATGTGATGGAAACAGCCTCAATAATGTTCCTATCCTTCAAAAAGCCATGTTGGTCAGGAGTAATGTACAGAGAGAGCATATTCCTCATCCAAACTGCAATGATTTTAGAAATTATCTTGTATATGGTAGTACAAAGAGAGATGGGCCTATAATCCTTAAAAGAGAGTGTTAGCTTCTTTTTAGGAATTAAGGCAATGTATGTAGATGTAATTGAATGAGGAATAGAGCCCTTTGTCCTAGATTCCTCCACCATGGTCAATAGATAAGATTTCATAATATCGAAGAAATGGATGAAACAATCAATGGTCCAACCATCAGGACCTGGGCTTTTATCTTTTTGAAAAGATTTCATAATGACCAAGAGTTCCTCCTCAGTAACCGGGGCATAGAGAAGATCATTCTGCTCCATATTAAACATAGTGGAATATGGGTCAATGCCCCATAAAATATCTGGAAATTCACATCCCCCATTACTGCTATAAGCCTTTTGAAAATATTTAACAGCCTCTTCATATATGTCTTCGAGAAAACTAAGTCTCCCTTCTCATCTTGTATCTCTCATATGGAATTAATATCTCTCCTCTTATTAGCATATCTGTGAAAAAATTTAGTATTTCTATCTCCTTCTGGGAGCCAAATAGCTATGCTCTTGAGCCTCCAAATAACCTCCTCATTATCCAACAGGTGTTGCTTTTTTTCTCAAAGACCCTCACCTTAACCCGTAAGTCTCCATATGACACGTAGCGCAGTCTAGAGGAGACATGGACACCTTAACGAGGAATCAAGAGCCCTAGACCTGCCGCCCAATGGCTGGAAATCAGTGCTGAGACGCTGGTTGGCCGCCATGACGGTGCGCCCTCTCGCTTGGAGCATAACGTTCCATCTGAATTTAAAACTTATATATATAGATTAATGTTACTTTCCTAAATAGGAAAAAAAACCGCAAAACATAGCCTGACAAACTATACGATAAGAAATTACCTCACTTCAAACTCATTTGTAATAAAAATGTGTAGGAAAGATATACGAGACAAGTCACTCGGAGCTCGCTTCATTCGTGAGGGAAAACAAACTTGCATATTGCCGAGTAAGTGGAAATACAATTTTTTTCTTCCACGTAAAAACACAGATTTTCTGCATGTAAATTTGACTAATTTAATTGCATTTTCTAAATATTTTATTTATCATTCTTATTTTTTAATATATGAAATTAATT
>APFE030952032.1:0-10040 GCA_000404065.3 Pinus taeda | reverse complement strand
GGATGATTGTTATCATCATCAAGTGATGTGTCCCTACCATTCGAACACTCCTTCACATAATGGTCGAACGAGTTATCTGCCTTTCCTTCCACCCTGAGATCTGGTCTTCCAATGAAGTTATCTTTAGGTAGGCCATATTCCGTTGTGCAATTATGATAATATTATCTGCTTTGACTTCACCCTTGGTGAATTTGAAGAGGGATGAGGAATCCATTGACACTTTTGTCCTTTCCCACCTGTCTTTGGTGATTTCTCTTTCACTCTTGCTTGGGCATTGTCTTCACCTCACCTGTAATACCACGTTAATTTTAGGTATGTTCTATGCTTAGAGAAATTTATTTAAATTTCCACAGTTAGCTCCATATCCTTTCAAGATTAGCAATCACATCAACATTAAAGTAAATTTCAAATAGAACATAAACATAAATCGTAGAAGACAAGACAAGACAATAGGACACAAGATGTGGCGCTAGCCATGGACAAACCCCAATGTGGGGAAACACTTGATCAATTCTTCTTATATGTTCTTCAATAATTCAACAGAGAGAGAGAGAGTATGTTTACAACAAAATTCAACACTTTGACTTATCTAGATAAGAGAATATATCATCTCTAAGAAGATGATACCTGAGATTAGTTGAGGACATGTTGCTTCAAGTAATTCTCCAAGGTGACTCCTTCACCTATAATTATGCTGCATTTCATCATCATGCTGCACCTCACCATGTTGCACCATGTTGCACCCATCATCACTATGTTGCATCTCATCGCACTTCATTAATCATGACTGTACCCATCACTATAATGCATTATCTGCCATTGTTGCACCATGTTGCCATCCTGACCTATGTGTTGGATGCACCTTGCTTTCTTGTTATCCCTTTCATGCTTGTTGTCCCTAGCATGCTTGTTGTCCTTAACATGCTTGTTGTTGCATGCTAGTTTTCCCTTGCATGCTAGCTGTAGCATTGCATGCTTGGTTTATTTTCTACTAAGTACCATGCAACTATCTCAATGTTAGTTAGTTGTCCCTTGCATGCTAATCTTCTTCAAATACATATGCTCTGACTATTTCGGTAGTTCCTAGCAGTTCTAGCAGTTCGAGTTGTTGCTGGTAGATCTGGTAGTTCCGGTTGTTCCCGACAGTTCTGGCAGTCCCGACGTTTCTGGATTTTCCAGTAATTCCAACTTTTTCAGCTTTTCTGGATTTTCCGACAGTTCCGACTTTTCTGACAATTCTGGCTTTTCTGGCATTTTTGGCTTTTTCGGCAGTTCCAGCTTTTTTAGCTTTTCTAGCTTTCTTCCCTCTGGATCAAGGCAATGCCATTCCTTAGGATCTCTCCTCCTACTCAAACCCAAAGACAAGTAGAGAGAGGAAGAGATCCCAAGTGTGCTGAAATTACTTGAAGGCGAACTCTATTTATACTAAAACGTTGAGCGCATGTGGGGTTTATTTGGTTGTTGGCTCAACTTGACGAATTGCCTTATAATGCAAATAAATTCATAACTCCATGAATACTTATCAGAATCGGATGATCTTTAGATCAATCCTACACCTCTCAATAAGAAGGATCCAAGAAAAATATCAATTGCCATTAATAAGATGACCCACATGGAGTTTGGCCCTAGTTGTCATTTTTAACAAACCCCTTTCTGTAAATGGATGACATTTGAAGCATTTTTTTAAATAGCAGCTACATGTTTCTCTTTTCGTATAGTTGTAAGTGTATTGTGTTAGTCATGTCGTGTCTTGTCATGTTTCTTGGTTATTATACATAAATAAGACCCTCGTGTAAAAGTGCATGGCTTGAAATGACTTTATGGTGTAATAAAATAGAAGTGTGACAACCACAATGCTTGGGTTTTTTTGTTCTCCTTCTTTCTTTGGGAAAATTCCATAGGTTGAGCTAAGTCCAGATGGAAAATATGACTCATCCAAAAGGATAACCTTGAGGGAACCTATTAGATCCATGCTTATGATAGTATATAAACTACTCAACTTGGTGTAAATCTACTTGTGTATGAATGCTTCTCCAATCTAGTATATAAGGGATAAGGGGAAAATTTAAAGCAAGAAAAGCAATATCAAAGGTCTATAATACTTCTCTGAAGGGGCAATATCATGTACTCTCAATAAATCAATATCCCTCTTCTTCCCATTGAAAATAATAAGTTTCGATGCATAGTCCTATTAGATACATAAATAAAGGGTGAAAGAAGAGAAAGGCTTCCTGCGTAGGGAGGTGAAGAAAGCAACTTTGCTAGGGTATTGTCCAGGCTTGCTGGTAGCAAAGAAATATTTGTACTGCTAAAGTGACTTCGTCGTGGTACTATCCAGGCCTGTTGGCAGTGTAGAAGCACGAGAGATGAAAACTCATACTATGAATATCAGGAGCTCATTGCGCATATTACCCTTTCCTGGATTGAAACAATTGTGATACGATGTATCTTTTGTGTGTTAAACCAAGTAGAAGAAAGTGAGATGTTATGTATATAACCAAGTTGAAAGGGGGGAATCAAGGGAATCAATACTTCCTAAAGGTTTGACCCTTTAACCGGAATATATTCCTATACAAAGAAGTTGAAGGTTTCCCATTGTGTCACCAAGTGTTGTCACTACTACAACACCCTCCAAACATTTCACTACATTCAGATTTTGGAGCCTACTATCACATTCATATCGAGTGTCACATTGATCTTCAAGTGTTTTATCATGCTATTCTATGTGTTTCAAGTGTTGTTGCATGTTCTCAACTGCCATTGCATTGATTAGAACATCTTTAAGTGTATTTCATGATTGTAACATATTTGTGATTATAAAACGACACATTTTAATCGCAATCGCACATACTTCACTCGTTGTACTTGGGAAATGCATGAAAAGTGGAATTTTAATGTACACTTATCATTGCTCAAGGTTGTATGAGTTCTCTCGATGATTTGGTATGTGTCGCATATGGTTTTATGTCCAAACTCATTATGTTCACACATCACCCTATATCCCAGACTTAGACAAATTTTAGTTGCAAAATGAGCCCACCGAGGTTAGGAGCGCAAAAGAACACTCTCAAGCCTTGAGCAGAAATCATTTGTTGTTTAGAAGTGTGTCATGCACCCTCAAAGAGATAGAATTACACTCCTTAATCCCTTTCCCCTTCCTCTTTCTAAATTACGCCCTTCAATAAACTAAGTCTTCCTTTGAGCGCACTCCTTTGACTCAAAGAAGTGTGCCCTCCTTGAGTGCATGAGCACACCCTGAAGGCCTCAAATCCAACCCTTTAGCCTTCCACAATATTCGATGCACCCTCTTGACCCTTGGAGTTCATGAACGCACTCCAAAGGAATTAAACTTCACCCTTCAACCTTCATACTTGTGCCATGTGCCCTCCTAAGCCTCGTGAGCACATGAGCACACCTTGAAGGCTTGAATCCTCTATCCTTTAGCCTTTACGAGCGTGCATTGATCCCTCCTTCTCTGCCTTAAGTGCACAATTCACCTGGGAAGTATGAAGCCTTTCCCTTTGTCCTTTGGACTTGCACCCTATGCCCTCTTTCTCTCCCTTGAGCGCACAATGCACTTGGGAAGTCCGAAGCCTTTCCCTTCGTCCTTCATACTTAAATTTTATTTTTATAGGAAGGGTATGAGAATTTTTATTATTTCCATATTTTCCTTTGTTATTTTTTGTTTGATTGGAATAATTTCAAATTATTAATTAACTTTAAATTATTGAGAGAATGAAAATTCACATTTTAGATTGAATTTAATGTGTATTCACATTTTTATTAATATAATTTTTGATTAATTTTATACATGAATTTATAACTTGTATATTTTTATATTTAACAACTTACTTTCAAATGTATTTGTCTATTAAATGAGGTTTAATTTTTAGTTCATATTTTTAATTTACTTTGTATCCTCTTGTGAATTATTATTTTTATAAATGAAGTGTCACTATGTGTTTAAACTTTCTCTTCGCTGTATGATTTTATTACTTCTCTTATCTCTTTGTGTGTTTAACGATCTCATAGATCAATTATTAAAATTCTAAGTTTTTTTTAATTTTGTGTTCATTTGATTTTAGTTGGTTCTTTCACTTATTAAATATGTAAACATAATATTTCTATATTAAAAAACTATTTGTGAAACAATTTACTAGTCTAATCTTTAGTTTTAAATGTTAAATAATAATGTCACATTACAATAGGTTTTGGATCACTATTTCATCTTCCACAAATCCTTATCTATCCTCCCCACCACTTAAAACCCACAAATTAATAATAATAATATATTTAAGGTCATGGGCAATCTAGACACCAAATTGATGTATGAGACTCCCTTGTTTGTGGAAAAGGGGACCCACTTCCTCAATTATTTAATTTTGAAAGTATACACAGGCTTAGATACTCTACCTCCCTCTAGGAAACACATGCTCTCAACCATTAGGCCCACTCAAAACAAAATCATACAAAGTCAACTTAAAGGCATTTGCTACAACTGTGATAAGAAATATTTTCTTTGACATAAATGTAAGAAGAAAAACTCTTTAAGGTAATTTCAAAGGACATTTCATATTATTATTGTAGTTATATATTCAATGAATATCAATTCATATATTTGATACATTCCCCCATATGCTCTACAATATTTGGAAGCTTAGATATCCCTTTATGTCTTGAATTGTATTTCTATTCCCCAAATCCTCATATTGGTCGAGTACAACAATCAACCAAAATTTGTCCTCTAAGTTGATTGTGGCAACATCCATAGCTTCATGTATCATTATGTGTAGTCGAAGAAAAACACCACTATATCCATGTTGTTCACAACCTTCAAATCATTATTACTATTGGAGGTTATACAAAATGTAGTGGTCATTGTGAAAATGTGAGACTCCTAATGGGTATTATTCCTTGAAAACCCACATGTTTTCTATTGAAATGTGTGGTTGAGATATTATCTTTGGTGTTAAATGGTTAGGGACTTTAATTCCTTATCACCATGGATTTCCATAATCTATACATGAGGGGATCATGAATAATTTATTTAACTCAACACATATAGCCTCTCACTTATCCTATGCCTATTTCACCATTTGTTTTCCAAAAAAAAACAAATAGAAAAGATGGTTCAATAATTTCTAGTCATTTCCATCATTTTCCCAATACTAAGCTTCCTTATTCACTTGCTATCATGTTCCTCAAGGTATAACACACATGTAATATTCATCCTAACTTTTGAGTTCTCAAAAATGTAAAACTCCAAGTGAAGCTCCTCATTCTAGTCATTGATATCCATTTGAATGAGTTCAAGGGTGCTTCATTCTTTAGAGAAGTTAGCCTCTACTCGATCTATCATCAAATTTGCATGAATGAGGTAGATATTACTAAAATTATTTTTCACATTCACTAAGGACATAACAAAATCTTGGTGATTCCCTTTATCCTTTTCCATGCGCATTCCTTGTTCCAAAATCTAATAAACATCACAAAATGAGGATTATGTTTTACAACTACTTTAGTATCTCTATTTATATGAATTGGAATATTTAGACCATATTGTTAGTGATGAATGTGTGAGTGTGAACCTAAAGAAAATTGAAGCAATGAAGGAATGGAATTACTCTAAAACTCTTAAAATTTTAAGATGTTTTCTTCATCTCACTAGTTATTATAGAAATTTTATAAGGAAATGTGATAATATTGTAACTCCACCCACACCCTTGATTAAAAAAATGCTTTGAGAAAAAATGATGTGGAAAACTTGAAGAATTCCATCTATGTTCCTAATACTCTTTCTAATCTACTTCACTAAAACTTGTGTTGGAAGGTGGTGGAGCAGGTAAAGTCATTAGATCAATACTCAACAGAGAGGATCAAAGTGGGATGACCATTGGATTTCACCAGCAAACAAATATGTAAGAGGAACTTGGGAAAATCATTTATGTAAAGGAGATGATGGCTATATTGCATGTTATGGATATCTGGTTTCTATTCCTACTAGGGAAACAATTATACACTAAAACCAATAATAGTGGCTTGAAATACTCCCGAGAGCAAAGGATTTTTTCCCCATGAAATAAAAATGAGTCACCAAAATTTTTGTATATAAATATGAGATAATTTATATGAAAGGAAAGGAGAATATAGTCGTAGATTCTCTCTCATGGATGTATAAAGAGGAAGAGTATCCCTTTTCACTCTCCTTTGTAGTAGCAAATTGGTTGATTAACAACTGCAACAAATAGTTTATATATATTAATATTATTAGCATTGATCTAACAAGTTTTAATGGAACTACACTTGGAATAATGAAGAGCTTCCCTATAAATGGAATTTCTACATTTAAATCATGGGTGTTATGTCAACTACATGCCTCTCACATAGAATTTCATTCAAGGCTCCATAAAGCACATGAAAGGGTCAAATATTCATTACTTTGGCAAGAAACTAATGAAATATACACCTATGTGGTAGAATCTATATGTGAATAATAAGTTTACCAAAATATTCATAAATTTCACTAAAGGGCCTTATACAACATGTCTCTTAATACTAGGATCCACCCAACGAAAGAAACTAATTGTTCACCAAACCACTCCAACTAAGACATTTATCATTCAACATATTTTTTTCAATAATAATGTATTTACTTATTAAACTATTCTCCACTTTATAATAACACATATCTATTAAATATACCTTTTTAATTTTTTTAGTATTTTTAAATAAAATGTGTCATGATAAAAATTCATATCAATTAGATAACATTATAACTTTCAACAAAATTCATATTCAACATAATTTTTTCAACAATAATTTATTTACTTATTAAATTACTCTAGAATTTATAGTAAGATATCTACTAATGTTATGTTTTTTATTTTTTAATCTTCACTACTTTACTCTTTAGATGTACATAATATTTTATTCCTGTCATGTAATGTCGGGAAATTTTTTCCTTTACAAAACAAAATTCCCATTAATAACTCGAGCCTTAAATCAAATTGAATTTATAACAAGGAGGGTTTCAAGGCAGCAAGTCCCTACCTTGAGCGGGGTTGACAGGGTGAAGTGTGTGAACTTTGAAACATATGTTCTATTGCAGTTGTTTACCTTAACATTTTCTCAATTAAATAAGGATATCTAATGACAACACTTTTGATTCTATTTCAATTATTATAGCAATTCTTTTTGAGTTGCAATGTAGCCTCTGAATCATCCCTCGGAACAAGGACATATCATAACACTCATTTATAACAAGTATTTATGAGTTGTAACGTAGCACTCATTTATAACAAGTCTCTGCGAGTTGTAAAATAGCATCTAAATCATCCCTGGGAACAAAGGCATATCAAAACGCTCATAAGGAGTAACAACCTAATTACCAAGAAAAGAAAGGGATATGGGAACACCATCACTACACCTTACTTTAGTAGATTACATTGTCTATGGGCCTTTATTTGCATGAATATAAGTAGATTTCTTGTCGAGAGATCGATCTTTTCTGTATGAAAATAAATTCGATAGCCATAGTAAGGAGATTTTGTTTCCCAAGAAGAAGCTACAGTTTAATCCAATTCTTAGATTTTCCAATTGATTTGTTTGATTCAGTTAATCAATTAGTAGAGGCTATGGTAGCATTTCATAGTGAAGTTCCATAACCCATTAAATTTTACCTAGTGTCAGTGCCAACAAATATAGATTCAGTTGGTTGATATGATAAGGTGCATGTTGGAACGTTATTCATATCTCTATGTACACACTCATAATATTCCCTTGTGAATTTCTTGTGAATGCAGGACTACCCAATTTCAAATTTGGCCTATATATTTTAGTTAGTAAGGAAACTGATAAATATCATGGAAGAATGTATTAGTGGTGTGAACTCTATAGTTCTCTCAATTCCACATTTCTATATATCTATATCCTTCAAAGTGTTCACCTAATTATATTTATTTGTTGCTGACACCTTGTGCATATGTTCATATATATCCCTGAATGTTAAATGACGGATGGATACATAGACAATACAGTAGGAATTCCCATGAATTCACACATGTAAGTTTCCCTATTCTATTTCTTAGAGCCAAGAAAATAAAATACATGAAGTTCATGAGAATTAGATATTCGAAAGCAAAATGCAGTGCCATTAGAGATGAAATTGCAAGAAGTGGACAGAATCCTCTCATTATCTTTAGAATTCTTTGTCCCTCCCAAAGAGTACATTGAAGCTATATCCTTAATAAAATCATCTAAAGTCATTCATTACAATAGTTATATTCAACATTGCATTTGAGAATGCATCTTCTTTGGCTATGACATTTGTTGGGTCCCTATAATACTAGTGATTACCCCATTACTATTGTAGTTGCATCCCTTATTAATATTGTTGTGCCCCTATTGTCCCTGGATTATTGTTATTGTTCCCCATACAATCCCTCTATTGTTATTTTTGTGGCTTTATATTATTATTGTTAGGTCGGCTGGGTTATATTGTGACTCCTTAGACTCCTATATATAGAAAGGAGGTTTTGTCATTTGAATCATCCAAGAATTGTTCATTTTGTAATGTAAAGGAGGTTGCCCCCTTGAAAAGACTCAATTTTAAGGCGTTGATCTATCTTTTCTATCTTTTTCTTGAGCTGGTTTCATAACATTTCTTATCAAAGGTTTGGATTCTAGGGTTTAGGTGCTCCAAACAGGTCATCGTGGAATTTTCTCTATAATTTTTTTGTCCATGATGTTTCAGAAGCTAAAAAAAAAACCATTTGAGAAGACATCACACTGAAGCTTGGGTCCAAATTTCAGAGCTTTTCGCACTATATTTGTGGAGGTATGATCTGTGGAAGTTGGTCTTTTTGCAGACTCCTGAATTACATTCCAAACAGGTGACCTGGGGAAAATTGTCATAACTTTCTCTCTGAGCATCGGATTGAAATTTCATTAGAAGGTATAGAAAGAGGATGGAATTTAGATTCTTGTATATATTTTTCAGATCCAAAGGTCGAAACAATGACTTGTGGCATGTCATACAAGTTCGCTCTACTGAACTAGTCTATAATCAGGTCACTGTGGGAGATTTCACATAACTCTTCCTTGGAGAATCCAATTTGGATTAGAGTAGTGGCATTGGAAACAGGACACATAGGGCTATGGCAAGTCAGAATTATAGAACTGGATGATTTGAATGTAGAGAGATACATCAGAGGCAATATCGAGCTCCTACAAAGTGAAAAAAGGTGTGTAGATTCTTTTAAATTTTTGCTTAAGATTGGTTTGAAATTTATTTTGAAGGAATTCAAAGGGCATAGTAGAGCATTATTATCGGTAACTGATGCCCTAAGGAAAGAAAATTCAAACACCTAGTAAGGAACCTGAAAGCTCTAGCATGATTCATGAAGAGGAGTAATAAATGCTACATGATATATCAAAATTACAAGAACAAGTGCAACATATGTCACTCTCACAAAAGCTAATAGAAGCTAAGATAAATGGTGTGGAAACTAAGATGGACGATTTGAAGATAGATTTGAAGACAGATTTGAAGAGAGACATGACAGATTTGAAGATAGATTTGAAAAAATTTCTACAAGAAATACTTACTAATGGTGAAAAGGCAATAAAGGAAACTCATGATGCGAACAAAAGAAATGTTAATCATGATATCATAGAATCTAATGTAGGATCGAAGATGCACCATATTCCAAAAATCGATATGAGAAATTTTGATGGCAAGGATCCCACAACATGGATATTACATATGGAGAAATTTTTCGATCTTAATCATGTGATAAACACACAAAAGGTACGTATTCCAACTTTATATTAGGAACCAAATTAGTTTGTATGTTATCAATGGCTTTGCTCTCATAAACAGATTATCACTTGGGAAATTTTAATGGAAGAATTGATAGCACGTTATGAGGATATAAAAAGCAACACTTTTTTTAGCCAATTAATAAGTCTCAAACAAAAGGGTTCAATAATGGAGCACATTGAGGAGTTCCAAAAATTGAACATAAGGGGAAAAATATTCC
>APFE030952030.1:26437-53913 GCA_000404065.3 Pinus taeda | reverse complement strand
ATGGCACCTCCACATTGCGCCTTCTGTGGCGTCTCCGCACTGCGCCTTCTGTGGCGCCTCTGTGGCGTCTCCGCACTACGCCTTCTGTGGCGCCTCCGCACAGCGCCTTCTATGGCGTCTCTGCACTGCGCCTTCTGTGGCGCCTCTGTGGCGTCTCCGCACTGCGCCTTCTGTGGCGCCTTCGCACTACGCCTTCTGTGGCGTCTCCGCACTGTGCCTTCTATGGCGCCTTCGCACTGCACCTTTTGTGGAGCCTCTGTGGCGTCTCCACACTACGCCTTCTGTGGCGCCTCTGTGGCGTCTCCACACTTCCGCAACTGCAACGCTCGAGAGATCACCCTTCATAGATTCGCTTTCCACTTCACTTTCATATAGATCGAGCTTTTGAAACAATAACCCAATATTTCAAATCTTAAGATATTCAATCCAAAAGCATGCTCTAGCCAACTGATCTCCTTCCTCTTATATAGGCAAGCTCTTCCTAAAATCATGGATCATGGGGCTCAATAATAATAATAATATAAAACAATACCACGGGCCAAAACCATAATAACACAATTTCGTCGGCTAAATACCAAGAGTTAAACATAAGAAACCCCACGTGTGCTTTTCTCTGCCTTGAAGTAAGTGAACTGGGGGTACGCACCTCATGAATGGGTAAAATACCAAGGGTTAAACATAAGGAACCCCACGTGTGCGCACTTTACTGCCTTGATGTGTGTGCACTGGGGGTACGCACCTCATGAATGGGTAACCTGCGTGTCTGGACGCGGTCCCTACACGACGTACCTCCGGGTACGCATCTTCTGAACTATTCTCCTGCGTACTTCTTAATTCTCATCATATTGAGAGCCATACCATGGGCGTTGCCATCAAGTACAACATCTGTAACATATAACCATACCAGAAACATAATGCCAACATGCTCTTCTTATGATTTCATCTATGAAGGTTGTTCTCCCAAGGTTCACTGGTCCTTTGGGTTTTGTGGGTTTTGGTGGAGGATTCTGCTCTTTTACTATCTTTTTATTTCTAGTCATTCATAAAAAATAAATTCCTATTTAACCTCTATGGTTTTGTTGTAAAGCGGGAAAGCACTTTACTTACTAGGTACAAAGGTTCTTACCTTTGGTTTTTAAAACCCAATTCTCCTATAGCAAAGAAATAAAAAAAATCACTTGAAACACTCTCCTCGGCAATGTTGCCAAAATGTTGGCTCACTAAATTGTCTTTTTACAGGCAATCTTAATCCCTACATTAGTTGTCAACCCGGGGTGATTCTTTTTATCTCAAGAGTGCTAGCACAGTATGTGCAGTAAATCTAGAGGTTATCTAATGATTAATAGTTGCAATCACTAAAGGCTAATTCTTCAATTCAATTCACACAATTATGAAAATAACTATCTATGGAAGAAATACTCTTTGACACACTTTGCAATTCTATGCAACTTGTTCTGAAATCAATTGAAACCGAATGCAAATAAGAATTACACTTAGAATCATTCAAATAAACTTAAGAATAATCATACTCTATCAAGCAAAGAAACTATAACTATTGAGTCAACACTGTTAATTTATAAAAAACCAAATCAATCGTAATTTCACAATTGAACAACAACAGTAAATTAACAACAATCAATAGTCAGTAATTGAACAAAAAATAGCGATAAAGGATTCCTAAATAGAAAAAGATCTATATTGCAATTTGTAGAAGTTAATCAGTCTTATCTCTCAAGATCTATGATAACATCTATTCAAATGAACAACAATTTGCTATCAACGTGAATTCACTCATTCCAATCAAAGCACTACTTTAAGTGTATCTCACGGCTTCACCCTGAATCTAATTGAAAAGTAGTATGAATCAATATCACAAATCTTCACGATAAACGAAATAACTGGATATTAAAATAATTACCAGGACTAAATATAAAACTATAACACAAAGTAGCAGCGGAACTTCTTGTGACTAGGCCCAGAGTCGACAAAAGCCTCTGTTTAATAAGAACTCAGAGTACGAAGATGTATCAAATGCAACCTTCTTTCATTAATTTCAAGTAACAGATGACAGAGTCACTGATATAACATCGTATATGTTTTCAAAAAAGAATAATTATAGATTATCAAAGTCTGAACTATATCTAATTGTCTTTCGGCCCTATATATAACATAAAATAGAATCTGGATAAAATCAAATCCTCAGGATAAGGGGATCTTGATGATTTCGCAATATAAAATCTGATCATGTGACAAAATAGGAATGTTCGAACTGATCTTCTACTTCCTTGTCTACCCAAGACGCCGTAGCCTTTCACTTTTATGGCGTTGTGCTATTATGCCAACTGAACAACTTTTGCCCAATCTGCATCTCTACATACAAAGATAGCAAATAATCAATTTTTCATACTACATTTGCCTATTCTATCACCAAATAGTTCCATCCAACTTTAACTGATATTTTCCTCATTTTAATCTATAAATGGAGATAATCGTATAAGGATGAATGATAAATGAAGCATTTTATGAAGAGAAATCATACCTTTTTCATGTCCCAACAACCAATAAAATACCTTACCTTCCATAATGGATTCTTTCCTCATACACCATTAAAGCTTTACCACAAAAAAAATAGTGTGCTATATTAGTGATCTTCATTATCTTTGTATTAAAATTCTGGCACCCCTGCTATGCTTTTCCCCTAATTTTTGTAATGCAATGATACCTGAAATTATAAAAAGAGTATATTTCACATAATGGAATGAAGTGTGGAACTAAAAATCCATGATATACGATGGAAGATGAAAGATAAAACCAACATGGGCTAGTTGGAACTATTAATTAACTTTATGCTGCAAATAATAGGAAAAATAAGAGGAAGGGTCCAAGAGGGACATGGAGAGACACCTTAAGGAAAATGATAAAAAGGAAAATGCACAACGTTCTGGGGGTTGGGCCTCTTATTGTTGAAGCTCATGAGAAAATATTGAAAGAGTTATGAGTTGATGGAATGGGATTCCATGAAAAAGGAAAAATGTGACTAGAAGTGTAGGAGGATCATGAGGAAATAGGAATGAGTGGTTGTGAAGGGATAGATAAGAAACCACTCAACGTACTAGATAGGGTTGATAAACCACATGCATATGGGTGCATGCTAAGAGACAAATGATAAACCACTGAGGATGCTTTTCGTGGGATGATAAACCACTCTCACAGTGCTTGGAAAAGTTGATAAACCACCCACTATTGTGAAATATGTTGTCCTTCACTAGCTAATAAACAAACCAACATCATATGTATTTGCCTTTCCTTTCTGTGTTGATGATGGATTCCTATTAAGTCCGTTAAAAAGAAATTCACCTTAGATTGTGGATCTAGCTTGGGGTAACTATTGTAAGTAACTCTAGCTACAATAATTTTATGTTTGGGTGGAAAAAATAAGTCCCACCTTCAGTTCGAACTTTTCTATGAATTATAAATGAAATTCTCTTACATGAGAGCTATGAAATTAAAGAAATCCTATTTGAATGAGTAACATTGAGAAATGTGACATGAAAGCATGATGTTGGTGCATAAACTTTTTTGAGTGAAATTCTTGAATATTTTATGGTTATATTTATGAACTTTTGTAATGTAACTATAAGTTAAATTCTCAAAAAAAATTATTATATATTTTTGGAGAATCTTTTTTTTTTGTGTTGATAAATGATTTGATTATCAACGAGGGATGCACTATTTCCTGTGGAAGTGAGAGGCTAAGTCCCTGGATAAATCTTCCCATGAATGGGATTTTCTTTTTGTGTTCTTTTTGAGCATGAAATTGGTTTGGATGACTTGAGATAAATAAAATATTTGTTAAATGCATCTACGCGAAAAGCCTAGATGTTTTCACTTTGGAAATTAGGCCCTACATTATGAATTGAAAGCATAAGAGAAATACCACTGCATACACGACAATGTCTTTGTGTTTATATATAGTATACTATTCTATCTATATATAATATATATTATAATAATAAGTATATATATATATATATATATATATATATATATAATATATATATATATATATATATTATATAATATAATTTTATAAGTGATAAGATATAATGGTCGTGCAAAAGTGGATGTTCCATTGGTGGAGCCTATGGACACCTATTCACCCATTAAAACAACTTGAAACTTTCCAAGTGAGCCGTTTGGTAGAGTTTTCATGGGTGGTGACATCACCCAATGGTGATGTCACCCCAAAAATTTCCATAGGTAGCTTGTAGTAAAAACTCTTGGGGACTTTCTATCCCAAGACAAAGAAAATTTGATAGAACAAGTGGTTGTTAGTTGACAGAGGCAATCTCTATCTTTCTCCTAGAAGCCCCAACAATTTCATTCTTCATAGAAGAGAACCCTTGGGATTAAACTCTTAGGTGAGGTGGTAGCATAGGGGCCCATGAGTTATGTGGTATATACTCTAAGAGGAGGACTATAATGTATATGTAGATATGGGTGCATGCATGGTTATAACCCTTTGGGAGCCTTTATATAGTATAATACATGCTTGTATGTGGCAACCCATGAACAAGTTGCTAGTTGATATTGTTATGACTTGGAGGGCGATGTGCGAACCATATGGGGATCACATTGTTGGCACTTGGCCATTCTTGATGACATGGCGTGTGGATATTGGTTGAGTCTTTTAAGAGCCCTATCTTTTGATCAGAAGTTCAGATATGGATGAAATTTACACCGTTGGCAAGGCATTGCAATATGTACATACGGGTGTTGTGCATTTTAAGCTTTGTGGAGTTTGAAAAAGATTGAATATTTAGACCCCATCTCCATAATTGGAACCTTATGGGTTAAGTCAACTTATTAATTGTCCTTTTTCTACCTTAGTAGGTGCTAGAGTTAGTAGAGGGTATGTAACAAAGTGGTATTAGAGCACTGGTTCAAGCACTGAACCTAAACAACCTCACATGCACACACTAAATGAATGATTGATGTGCTCAATATGATTGATTTGTTAATTTGTCCCTTATGCCAACTGTAGAATATTTTAGTATGGTTGTATAAGATTTTTTATTGAATATGATTACATGATACTATGAGATTTAATATATAAATGTAAATATAAATGAAGGGGATAAGTACCTATTTTAATTGCATTTTATTTATGGTTAGCTAAAATCATTGTGTGTAAAGGCAAAAAAGGAGGAAACAAATTACAATAAGTGAAAGAATGAGAAACAAATTTGAAAAAAATGATATGAACAAGACCAAACAAGGTCCTGATAAATATTCAATAGGGAAGATAATGAGGAGGAAACTTCTGAAGTAATGGAAACTCTGGGAATTCTAAGAGATCGGATAAGATGTTGTAAGGTAGATAATGAGAATATTGTTAAAGGAAAAGTAGAAGTAAATTCCATATTCTTGAAAATTCTATCATAATTACAAAGACAATTACAACAAGAGATTGGTGCTCGATATCTAGATAAGAAAAAGCCTAATTATATCGCATCCTCTGAAATCCAAAAGCACAAATTGGATTATAAGAAAATAGAGGCCAATTGATCAAGAAAGAGGAGATGATATGTAGAATGTGGAACATAACTACTCAACACTTTGGCAAGAGAAGTAAAGAGCCCTAGCACATCATCAAACAGTGCAACTACTAGATATAGTCCTCAAAAGAAGAATAGAAAGGCTCCCATGCAAGAAGAATTCAAGAAAGAAAACCCCAAGTAATGGATAGAGAGGTAAAGAAAGAAGAGGATTTAGAGGCCTGGCTTTTGGGAATAAATAATTAATTCAAGATGAATGACTATACCGAGAACATGAAGGAAAGGGTGGGAGTTCTTAGTCTAAAAGGAAAGGTTGATATATAGTGGGAGGATTTCAATATTATAAGAGTTATTAGGGAAAGAGATATGACATGGAGAAAGTTTAAAAATTAATTTTGAGCAAAGTACCTATCTAAAAAATATTATGCTAGTAAGTTCAAGAAATGTTATGAGAATAAAATGTGGCAGAGGACATGTGAGGAGTATAATAGAAAATTAAGAGACCATTCACATTCACCTATGCACCTATTTTCAGAATAGCTTTCCAGATAAAATACTTTGTAGTTTTTATTAATGCTTGCAAAGAGGGGCTTCGTGGGGTTATGATGCAGAAAGGGAATCTAACATGTTATGAATCCATAAAGTTTAATGAGTATGAAAGAATCTATGTCACTCAAGATTTGGATATGGAAGTCATTATACATGCATTAAAATTGTGGAGACATTATATATTGGGAAGGTGGTTTGTATCGATGACTAATCATGGTGGTCTAAAATACTTCTTTAACCAACCCAAGTTGAATGCTAGAAAATCCAGGTGGATAGCCTTGATCAGTGAATTTGATTTTGAAATTAAAAACGTCAAAGAAAAGGAGAATAAGTGATGGGAAATTTAATTGCTTAAATTGTGAGTTCATGATGAGGCACCCACACAATATATGCACCATTAACTTTGATTGGTAAGTTCTACCACGAGGTGCAACATCAAATCAATAATTACCTTCTATTACTCACAATTTATACTTCATTCAACTAACAAATATTTCATATTCACCACTCTTAGAAAGTAATTTTCATTCATCAATGTGTAACAATGTCCAAGAATAGGAACAACTAATAATCAATTCACAATCATACTAAAAATACTAAAGAAACCATGCAATTAAGAGAACTACAAGTATGAGAAATGGGGGTATCTCTCAACCCTTCGGTAGATCCATGGGGTAGTAGTCTCTTAATAGACACGTGATCAACACCCCTTAACACACATTAAAAATGCAACTCATTCAAATCGAAATGCGATGCTCAAAAACTAATCAATAATGCTGACCAACTGTAATGAAATAAATAAAAAATAACAATTTATAAGATTAATATTACAAGTACAAAAAACTCGTAAATCATCATATTAAATATATTAAACACACATAATAAATTTAATTACATTCCAGACTACGGGGGATTTTCTGGTTGGAAGCATTGCAGGTGAAAGTACTCCAACAAATGAAACAAATGAAACATCAACAATGTGAATTATATTATATGGTAATCAAAATGTACTTCAAATTCCAAAGTTTAGTTCAATCACTTCAGTTTTCTCCCAATAACATTACAACTAACATTCTTCAAATGGCAAGGGCTAACCAGCCTGCCATAGGGCATTAAATGCCTTGGTACATGCCCCCTCTATAACAAAATAACACACAACTTTTATTTTTAATTTATGTAGTCACCAAAGGCTGTGTGTCATTTTGTTATAGAGGGGGCATTTAATGCCCTATGGCATGCTGGTTATCCCTTGCCTTCTTCAAATGGTTATAGAGAAATATATAATACTATCATTGACTAATCTATTCTGAAGGTCAAGGAAAAGTGTTATAACCAAGAGACTAATATTTACCAAAATGATAGTGGATGAAATTGCCTAACCATCGCTAAACAATATTTTTCTAAATAAAAAATTGGCTAATATGAAAAAGATAGCAAAAAAACTATTACTTTGACTATGTTGGCCATGGAAAAAAATATCCAAGCTTGAATGTAAACTAAAATTTTCATCCTTTTCTCTCGTAGCTATCAGGGATGGCTCCTTCTTGTATATGTAATATAGTGCTCGACTTCGTAACCAAAGGTAACTACCTTGGCACTTAGGAAAAAAGGAGACCACAATGCCTCAAATATAATAGATAAGCATATTTACTGAAGAGTAAACCAATTTAGTATCAAAAAACATAAAAATAGTAATAATAACCCTTGGTATTCGAGATGAAATTAAAGGTAAAGAATGGTACGAAACAAAACTAAAGTCTAAGGAAATGGAATGTGAGGCTTTCATTTTCAGTCACATAAGATGGTTAGGAGGTGCTTTTAACATGTTGATTTTTGATGTTCTTCAATAAGGTAGAAGCTGCACTTAGTAGAATTTGCAAGAGGTTCACTTACGAGCCATAAGTAAATTCTTATTTGACATTAAGGAGAGGATTAAAGAAAGGTTGAGAAATGATTAACATTACCAATTAGTGAAGAAGTGTTGGTAGAAATAGCTACATGAATAAGTAAGAAAAATATACAAACTTAATAATGATGGAATATCAATATTAAAGAACAAAAAATATGCTCCCAATGCCAATAATTTAAGGATGTTCATCATGGCTAAATTCCATGAAAGGCCTTACTAATGTCCCCTTGGATATCAAAAGATGATGAAATCCATTAAAAGGGCATATTTTCATCTAGGAATGAAGAAATGTATTCTTGAATACCTTCCAAAGTGTTTGGAATGTCAACAAGTGAAGGTAGAGAGTAGGCATCTAGCTAGAGTACTATAACCAATTCCAATTCCAATTCCAGAATGGAAATGGGAGGTCATATCCATGGACTTCATTACAGGATTTCTTAGGGCATCTAGACAACATAATGCTATCATGGTGGTAGTGGATAAGTTGAACAAGGAAGATCTCTTTATAGTTGTTAAAAGTACTCATAAAGTAATATATATAGCTCATATTTTCATGAAATAGATATTTAGGTTGCATGCAATACCTTAAAATATAATATCAGACATGGATGCTAATTTCACTTCAAACTTTTGGAATTCCTTGTTTGCTGGTTTTCGAACTGAGTTTTCCTTTAGCACTTCTTGCCATCCTTATATTGATGGTGAAATGGAGAGAGATAATAGAATATTGGAAGACATACTGAGGATGTAGGTGATGCATCATGCAAGAAAGTGGGATGTCTATCTTCCATTAGTAGAATTTGTATACAATATTGCTTATAAAGAGATAGTGGGAATGAGTCCCTATGAGGCACTTTATCATAGAAGAAAATGCAATATCCTTATTATTTTGGATGATCGAGTAAATAGATTAAATTTTTGGCTAGAATTTCTAAAACAATTGGAGAAAGAAACAATAAAGATTAGGAAAAAGTTAAAGGAGACCCAAGATATCTAGAAAGGTTATGTAGACCAGAAGAGAACTCACAAAGAATTTAAAGTGGGAGAGAATTTTTATATTCATTTTAATCCAAAGAAGAGCTTATTGAAAGTGGACTCATGTTCAAAGTTGGCACACAAATATTATGAACCATTTCAGATCTTGGAGAGTGTGGAGCCAGTAGCCTATACATTGGCCTTGCCACCCATACTGAAAAATCACAATTTTTTTCATATTTCCTTTCTTAAGAGATATGTTCATGATCCTAATAATGTTGTTGAATAGTATTTGCTATAGGTGGGAGTACAAGGGGAGTTGTAAAAAGAACCATTGTCCATCCTGGATCGAAGGCAAATCACACTTTAGAATATGACATTAGAGTAGGAGAAGGTGCAATGGAAGCAATTTGGACTTGATGAGGCCACCTGGGAGATGGCTGAGAAAATAAGGGTGTAGTACCCATATTTTGATTGTTGAATAAGGATATGTATGTTTTTTTTTATGTAAATCTTAGTTTTTTTTGTGCTAATAAGAACATTGAGGATGGTGTTCCCTTTAAGGGGTTGGGGTTTGTGACACCCATGGTATGTTTTTCCCTTGCTTTTTGTAATGTAATGGTACATGAAATTATAAAAAGAGTATATTACATTTAATTCCTTGAAGAGTGGGACTAAATATCCATGATCTAAGAGGGGAGAGGAAAGATAAACCCAACTAGGGTTAACTGGCACCTTAAATTTAGTTTATGGTGCAAATAATAGGAAAACGAAGAAGAAGAATCCAAGAGAAACATGGAGAGACACCTTGAGGTAAATGATAAAAAGGAAAATTAACAATATTGTGAGGTCAAACCCCTTCTTGGTGAATTTCGTGAGGAAAACTGGAAAGAGCTATGAGCTGAGGGAATGTGATTCCTTGAAAGATGAAAATTGTGACTAAAAGTGCAAAAAGTACCATGAAGAAATCAGAATGAGTGCTTCCTAAGGACTAGATGAGAAAAACATTTAGGGTGCTATATAGGGATGATAAACCAATCACATATGGGTGCTTCTTAAGATATAGTTGATAAACACTCCATGGTGCTTATTCTAGGTTGATAAATCACTCTCAGAGTGCTTGACATTGCCAATAAAACACTGAATGTTGTCAAATTTGTTGTAATTGACTAGTTGATGACCCACCCAATATCACATGTATTTACTATCCTCTATGTGTTGAACATGGATTCCTACTAAGTTTACTAAAAGGAAATTCCATTGAGATTATGGTTCTCGCTCACAAGTGATTGTTGTAATTAAATCTAGGTACAATAAGTCTATGTTTGGCTTGAAAATTGAGGTCCGACATTTAGTATTCCATTTTCTTCAAATTGTAAATGAAATTCTCTTACCTAAGAGCTATTAAATTAAATAAATTCTAAGTGAATATGTGTAACACTAAAAAATGTGGCATGAAGCCATTATGCTAGTGAATGAATTTTACTCACTAAAATTCTTGAATATTTTGTGGTTGTATTTATGAACTTTTGTCACACAATTGTAAGTAAAAGCATATTTTTTATTATTATATTGTCTACAGAAAACCATTTGTTTTCTATTTTGATAAATGGTTTGATTATAAATTATTGTTATCATATTTCCTATGTGGATGTTAGAGGATGAGTCCCTGGATAAATCTTCCGAGGAATGGGTATTTCTTTTTGTGCTCTCTCCAAGAATGCAACTGGTCTAAATGACTTAGGAAAAATAAAAAATTTGTTAAATGGTTTGCAAGTTGAGGCTACATGTTTTCAATTTGGCCATTAGTTCTTAATTTGCGGATTGAAAGATCAAGAGAAATATCACTACATTCACAACAATGTATGCATATATATGTATATGGATGCAATTTCAGTCTGGACCTTTTAAGTTCAGGTGAGATGGAAATGGGTATATATATATATATATATATATATATATATATATATATATATATATATAATATATATATATATATATATATATATATATATATATATATAATATATATATATATATATGCAAGTTGCAGACCGACTTGGGTCAGGGTAGAGTTAAAGCTCAAGAGGGATAGCTTAGCATAGATTATGGCTCTAGAGTATTGGGAAAATACTCCATGTCTTATAAATATATTAACACATGTTAAATGCGGGGGGTGGGAAAATCCTAGGGTTTAGAGGAAATTAGGTTTAAGCCCCATATGTCATATGGTCAGGTAATATGGCTAGATACAAACCCGGGGAAATATAGACCATTAAATGTTGATCATTTGGATCATCGGATGACCCAGAGGTTGAGTATGATATATTATTTCAAGGGAGACTCTACTTACAACTCCTAGTATTTTACTCCCGAGACAATGTGGCATTGTGGGCCCATTGATTAGAGCTCTTTGCATTGACAGAGACACACACACACACATATATAAGTGATAAAAAATATAATAACCATGACCAAAGTGATTTTGCATTGGTAGAGCCTACGAAGGAACACAACATCATTGAATAAAACACTTGACACTTGGTGACGCGCCATTGTGTAGAGCTATGGCGGGGTGGGTGATGCCACCCCAAATATTTCTAGAGGAGGTTTTCATTAAAAACTCCTAGGGAATTTTTGTCCCAGGAGTAAGAACAATTGAAAAAACAATTGGTTGTTAGTAAATAGAGGGAATCTCTTTCCTTCTCCCCATAACCCTGATGATTTTATTTTTTGCATACAAGATAACCCCAAGGATTAAACTCCTAGGGGAGGTGGTAGAAAAGCGTCTTGTCTGCTCCATGATATATATATTAAGAGAAGGATTCTAACATTTATGTATAAAGGGGCACGTGCATGGCTATAACACTTTGAGGACATGTTTATACTATAATACATTCTTGTAGTGTTACACCATGAACACGTCATAAGTTGATATTGTTACGAATTGGAGGGAAATGTAGGCACCATGTGGGGACCACATGGCTGAGACATGGCTAGTCTTGATGACATGGCATGTGGCTATTGGTTGAGTCTTTGAAGTTTCCTATATGTTGATGTGAAGGTCAAATCAAGGTGAAGTTTATATCGTTTGAAAGGTCTTGATGAGACAAACACAGTGGTGTTTTCCATTTTAAGCTTTCAGGAGCTTGAAAGAGATAAACACTTTAGATCCCATAGCCATAATTGGCACATTAGGTGTTGGGTTAGCTTAGAAATTTCAATCTGTATACCTTATTAGGGGCTACAGTTAGTAGGGGATATATTGCAAAAAAAAAATCATTTTATATTAATTTGGTCTTGAAATTACCAACAAGTGGTATCACAATGCTAGTTAGAGGAAGAAGACTAGAAAGTAGAAACCATTGCTAGAATTAAATTTCAGTTATGCGCAAACGAGAAAGGACATCTCAGTATAGTGCAGTTCTTTATTATCCCCTCTATATATTTATCCTCTTCCACTCTCTCCCTCTGTCTCCTCTATGACCCATCATTCTCTTTCTCACTCTCTCTCTACTTCTCACTCTCTATTTTTCTTTCCCTCCCATTCTCTATATCTCTATTTTAATTTCCATATTTTTGTGTGTCTATTTATATATTCTTTCCTATTATTCTATTTCTTTATCCCTCCCTCCTTCTCTCTCTCCCTCACTCCCTCACCATCGTACTCCCCCATCACACTCTCACCCTTCTTCTAACTCTCTCTTTATTATAATTTCTTCTTCCCTCACTCCCCTCTCATTACCCCTCATTTTTCTTTTCTCCCTATCTCTCCCCTACATATGTATAGCTATCTCCCTCACCCTCTCTCCCTCTTTGTCTCACACTATTTCTATCCCTCTCTTGTTGATGATTCTCTCTCTCACTTCCTCTCTATCTCCTTGTCGTCTCGATTTATATCTTTATCCCTCCCTATACTCTTATCTATCTCTCTATCTCACCATATAAATGTATCTCTTCTTCGATATCTCTCTATCCATGTCTTTCTCTCTCTCCTCTCTCCATCTCTAATCTCTTCCTCAATACCTCTCTTTCTTTATTTCTCTCTTCCACCTCCTCTCTCCTCTCCATACACTTCCTTCATTCCTCTCTCTCCCCTTGTCTATTACTCTATATCTCCACCTCTTTTTTTCTTATTCCCTCTATATCTAACACTTCTTCCACTCTATCACTTTATCTCTCCACTCTCCAACTCTATCTCTCGCCTCCATGGCTACTTCCCTCTCTCTTTCTCTCTCCCCTCTATCTCTCTTTTTCCATTTAAATATTTGTTTATCTCTCTATTCCTTCTTGTATATTTGTATCTATCTCCATCCCTCTCTCCTTCTCTCTAAACCTTTCTCCCCCATCACTTTCTCTCTATATTCCTCTCCCTCTCTCTCTTTATCTCTCTCCTTCAATCTTTCTCCCCCCTTACCCTCTCATGCAACTTCCTTCCCTCTCCCCCCTCTACCTTTATTTCTTTCACTCTATATCTTCTTGTCTATCTATTTGTTTCACCCCACCCCCCGCTCTCTTTCCATGTGTGTGTATGTGTGTATTTACATGTCACTCTCTCCCTCACCCTTCATCCATATTGCTATGAATATTCATTTTTTTTATCTTTATACCCCTCCCTCACTCTGCCTCTTCCCTCAACCTTCCTTTCTTTCTCTATCCCTATCCCTCACCTAGTTATGCTTAACAAAAAACCCCTCCAACTTTCTCTGTCTCGTTCTCCTTCTCCCTATACTATTCATCTTTATCTCAATCTCCATCCTTTTTCCCTTCTCTATCTCTCCTCCCCTCCCTCTGTCTCCCTCACACCCTCCTATCTAGGTTTATTTCTATCTTCTCTCTCTCTCTCCATATATATCTATCCCCTTCTCACTGGCTCCTCCTCCCTCTTCCTCTCACTCTCCAACCTCTCTCTCTCTCTCGCCCTCCTCATACCTCTTCCACTAAATATCCATCCCCACTCTCTTTCTCTCTTCCTCCCTCCTTCTGTCAATCTCTCTTCCTCCCTCCTTCTCTCAATCTCTCTTCCTCCCTCCTCTCAATCTCTCTTCCTCCCCCTCCCCCTTGGTTTATTTCCCTCTCCCTCCCTCCATCTCTTAGTATATTATTCACAACAAACACATGCCAAATCCCTCTCTCTCTCTACCCTCCATATATATCTATATATACCTCCCTTTGTCCTTCTCTATCTCCCCCCTGTCACTCTATTTTGTTTACTCCCTCCCCTTCTCACATTCTCATTCCCCCATGCCATCTCGTTATCTCTCACTCTTCCTCTCTCTCCCCCCTCTACTTTGTCCTTCTCTCTCTTTCTCTCTCTCTCTCCCTCTCTCTCTCTCTCTCTCTCACACACACACACACACACACTCATTCACAAATACCCCTCAACATTTCTCTCCCTCTTCCTCCCATTTTTAGCCACAAATATATTCCCCCCTCTTCATTATACACCCTCATTCCTTATTTGTCTCACATTTTTAGTCTTAATCACTCTCTCCCCTCACTCCTCCACTCATAATTACCCACCTACGCTTTCAATCTACCTCTCTCCACCCCCCACATTATCTCCCTTGATGCCTGTATTAATCCCTCTATTACCCTCCCCACCTCAAGCATCTCCCACCAACTGACTCTTCCCCACCACATTCATTATCGTCATCTCTATCCTTAATTCTATCTGTATCTCACTTGGCCCCTCTATCCCTCTATCTCTGACCCTTATTAGGTGCTTTAAATAATCGTCAACCATTTCCCTTGTGTTAAAGTGACTAGTTTCTTAAATGTATCTGCATTCCTTATCTTAGAAATGTGCATGTGTTTTAGGAACATGCAAACATTGCGGACACTATGAACGTGATTTCTTTTAACATGCAAACATATTTTGAATTTCAAATTTCTTGGAAGGAATACTACATGCACAACAACTTGGTTACTTATAATATAGGTTTAATATTGTGGACCTGGTGGGTTGGGATGAAAATACATGAAATAATCAAATTTTGAAAAAATGTATATATTTGTAGCTTTGATGTTATTTTTCTACAAGATAGACAAATCTGTTGTCCATGAAATGACATAGCCATACGGAGTTGGCCGTGTATATTCTAAATATATAACTCTTTAAAAATAATTATAACTCCTACTATTTTTAATACATTTTTCTCTTCATATATATCAAAATATTAAAATAGATACCTCATTTATTTCTACTATAATTTTTTAGGACCTTTACCATTTTTGAAAAGAAAACAATTACATGTCACACTAGATGGTATTGAGACCTTCTGTCTAAAAAAATGAAGGTTGGATAATGGTAACAATGTTTTAGGTAGTGTCAAGAAAGGACCTTGCAATTTCAATGATATATTCACTTTCATATATATATATATAGACACACACACACACACACACACACACACACAGACACACACACACACACACACACACACACACACACACACACATATATAAGATTATAAATTTTAGAAAAATAGTTTTTTATAAGAACAACCTATTTTATACAACTCAACAAGTATTCGAAGCAAGATTGCATGATTTTGATACTCAAGGGCTGCATTAATAGAAAAGTATCCATGTTGTTTTACATGAAAAATAGCATAGCAATGTTAGGAAAACTCAAATTGCATAATGAGAAGAAATATATAAATGAAAATTATATATTTGGGAACCCAACAAATTTTCCTACGTTTCATATTTTTTACACTATCATCAAATTCATTGCTCTAGTACCTCTAATTATTTCTTCAATTTATCATATATTTTTTTCTTGGTTTGCATTTTTACCAATGCATGATGAGAAACCATCATTAGATTGCATGTACTCTTTCTTCTTCATATGTCCAAAAAGGTCATGAATTTAAGGCAATGAATACATTTTTTTATAACTTTAATGTGTTGCATTTAATCAATGAATAACCAAAAACTTTCATCTTTCTTTTCCACAATTAATATAAGTGATACTTGTAGAAATACACCTAGACAAAAATACTCCATTCCGAATTGATCTTGCAATAGAATTTTTGGATGCAATTATTATAGATTACTCATTCTATAATAAGTTTTGAGTGATTGTGTAACTATAGAGAAAATATCAATTATGGAACAAATACTAATTTTTGGAGAAATTCATGGAATTTCATCAAGGAATACATCACTAAAATAATGTAATACTATATATATTTCAAACCCTTCTCCTCCATTGAATTTAATATATGGGTTGCATATAATTAGAGAAATTTTCTAAAACAATTTTTAAACTATAGAGCATAAATACTTCTAATAGGCATTTCGTTTTTAATTCCTCCTAAGCTAATGAGGTTTCCATATTCATCAATGTAATAAAAAATATTATTACAGTGATCAATATTTACTTACCTACTTCTTAGCAAGGTATATCGAATTATTACATCATAAGGACCATGTGGAAAAACATTCAATTTTGACCACTTACATAGTACATTTGGATTTATTAGATATCTTTGTTGGACCAAACATCACATTATGAGGGAGAAGGGAATCAATGTTAGATAAATTTTACCATTTCATAACTTTTGATAGTCAAACAATCATATTATAGTGAACCATAACCTTAAGTAGCATATTAACAAATAAACCAGTGCACCATAAAGCTACAATCAACAAACCAAGAATCCATCACATCACAAAGAGACATAAGTTTTTTATGTGGAAAATAATATTGGAGAAAACCATAAATTCTTCTTATTCATATGATTCAATTCATTACATAGGTTTGTGGGCTTTGATATATTGGAGGAAAAAACCCCGAAAATATGCAAGTTTCTAGTCGCAGTAGGCTACAACCTAATTGTGGCACAAACCTCAATGACGAATAAGATCTGACCTATTTTAGATACCAACCTTATTGATTATGTAATATTAATGATGAGTAAGCTTGAACTTTCCCTAGGCTCCAACCTTATTGAGGCATCAATCTCAGTGGAAACACCCACCTCCTTTTTGAATTCCTCCTAGACCCTTTTTTAAAATGTTTCATAGTGGATCAACTTTTCTTTCAAATATTATTAAGTCTTCAAAATTAATAAATATTTCTTTCCATGCCCTATAATCCCCTATCACTTCTTTCTTTTATCTTGATAATCGATCTCATCTCAAAACCAACTCTTACCATGTACTCAAAACGACTACATCCCCTATCACTTCTTTCTTTCATCCTAATAATCAATCTCATCTCAAAACCAACTCTTACCATGTACTCAAAACAACTACGACATGTTCAAGAGCATTCTAAACATAAAACAATAATTTCAATCATCAAGAATACATCAACAAAACTTTTTATTATTTAAAAAGCATCCATGTTTGATCACTGTGTAATTTCTGAATATCAGTTTCACTCAAGAATGTGCTAAAAAAAACTCTAATAAGCCAACCAAAACTGTGTATCGAATTAACCATTATACAAGATATCCTTTTTTGGGTGCATTAGAAATAATGGACAAATTATGGTCAACGTGTTTGACAAAAAGATATTTTTTGAGGGATTAATAATGAGACAAAATGGTCGTTATACAAAATTAAAATTACAAATCTAACTTGTGAACTTTGAAAGGTTAGACCTATGACCTTTGCTAGATCATCCACCTTAATAAGAAACTGGGAATGTAAAGTAACTTCTTATAAAATTATCTTCAATTAGATTCCTAAAGCATGATCATAACTTGAATGTAAATGGAGGGCTTAGCCATGTTCCTAGTTCCCACACAAATGTTGATGACAATGTAACTTGTATCAACCAATTTGAATGCTCTTCACCCAACCCTTGTTTATGTTCTTTGGCCCTTTACAGTGGATCTTGGCCCCTCATCCCTCTCTACATAGCATATCTCAACCAATGACTCGACCTTGGATCACTCAATGGCTCGACCTACAGCTCACTACGAATGTACCTTTCGTTTTGGTCTATGTGACTCAACCTTTGGCCCTGGACTCACCCTGAGACTCACCATGTGGCTCACGGTCTGCGTGACTTGGCCCACAACAATATAACTCGATGATTTTCTCACTTCATTACTCTCCATGTGGTTAATTTTCTGCGTGACTCAATCCTGGGCCATGTGACTCGCCCCTATGACTCGCGGTCTATTTGACTAGGCCTTCGGTTGTGTAGCTCGATCCTTGGTTGTATAACCTGGCCCTTAGAATATGTATCTATGCCCTGAAATTTTGTGCCTCGGCCCTTTGGCTATATAGCTTGGCCATCAAAGAATGTAGTTTGGCCCTCAGAATATGTAGTTCAACTCTTTAGTTGTATAGCTCGGTCCTAATACTATGTAGCTCAGCCCTTTGGTTGTATAGCTCGGTACCATATTCAACTAGCTACTAGCCATATTACTTAATGCTCGATCATTTAATCATTAAAACCTTATGAGTTTCCTTATAGGAAATCAACTACACGTTTATGTCATGATTCCATCGATATTGATCAAAATCTCATCATCTCCATATAAATCGACTCATCGCACTTAAAAAAAAAATTGATATGTCACGGCCTATCACCTTGAACTTAGCTTCATATTCCATGAAAAAAACAAGAATCTTTTCGATGGATTGCCGTGCCTCAGAACTGAACACCATGTATAAAAATTGGTTTCCACAACTCGTCACCGTAATCTTGGCTTGATATTTAATCTAAGTAGAACTTAGCTACGACATGTCAAAGAAAAAAATAAGAATCCTGGGCATGAGTTATCATGGTTCAAAACCAAATACCATGTATAAACATTGGTTTCCACAACCCACCACCTTCACAAGAATTGGACTTGGTCATCGTGTTGTGTAGCTCAGTACCGAGATAAACTTAGGTCACTGTTTGTCACCGAACAAAATAAAAATATCTACCATGGTTGGTAAAAACACAACATATAAACGAAGACTTTATGATTCAACAATCAAGGAATTTTTCAACATCATACGCCTCTCAAACTTATATATATGATCTTTCTAATGCATGATAATTTTTTAACTATCCTCCACGGTATGGATATTTAAATATACATTTGTTGCTCTAGGGTGTAGGTGCTGACCATGGTCACGCCATCAAATTGATAGGGTTAACCGTAGCTTGTGCCATCAAATTCATAACTTTCTTCCTTAATATTTTTCCCATGTTGATATGTGATCGTTCTCTTGACTTTGAGTTTAGAATATGGACTTAATTTTGGAATTTTATGTGACCATGACCCATGCACAAGAAATAATATATTGTTGGAAGGTATTGATGAGAATGATCTATCCCTACTATCCATATATTGATTAGGGCACCATAACTTCATCCAAAAATTGATATTCTTCAAACTTCGAGGATGACAAGAGAGTGAACAAGGGATCAAGCTACCAAACCACTTCATAGGTGAGACTATTTCTTTCATATATATTCCCTTCTAACATCAATGGAACTTTCATTCGTCAATAACGCTATGTGCAACAATCTCCGCCTATGCCATTGATGGCAATGCTACTATACATTTATTCTCATTGATGTGAATGATTTAAACTTACATGTGGAATAAAAAATCCTCTTAACATGGTGTTAAGATCTGACCTTATCTGACTATTGTCATTGCGACAAATGCCCTCCAAAATGTTTCCTACACTCAAATTTTGCAGCCTATTGTGGATCTCGTGGTTGGTCATTTCACATTCACTTCTCGGCCAGTTCATGCTTTTGATGTCCTGTATTGAATTGAAAGTGTCCAAGTCAATTTCCCACACATGATTAGTTTGTAACAAGTGCATGACAAGATTCTTCAACACAAGCTTGAACAAGCATATAATTGTCCATCAAGACTATGTTTATGTGATGTCTAATCCATGTCGATAGTCACTGCTCACTGACATCGACAGTTTCTCACTTTTAGCTATGTCTGCACTTCCATTTCGGTGAGTTTTGCAAACTATCGCATCACACGAATTTTTTCATGAGTGTCATTTTCATGTTTTTGGATGTCACTTTCACTTGCTTTCCCTTTAATTAATGTTTTTTCATGTTATATTTTCCTTGGCATGTGTTGTTTTCATTGTCTTTCGAAAATTAGAAGTGTCGTTCACAGTTTTATTTTCATATACTAAGTGTTGTCTTTTGGCATGGGAGTTGCTTCTCTCCAGCCGAGCTGGCAGTACATGTTGTGTAGTCTAACTCCTCAAGCCTCAGTATTGAGCTCTTAAACTACATAACTATGCAATTACCTGCAATTGTGTCCTTCCAATATTGTGTTTTTCACAACTTCAATGCTCAAGCCTAGACTTTGGCCTCCAAAATTGCTTAATTCAACCCTCTAGCTTGGCCCCAAATATGCATTGCATAGTCTCTGAGCTCAAGCCCAACTCTTTAGATCTTGTTCTATATAATTACGCAATCACCAGGTCTACTCTTCCTTCCAGAATGATGCAGTCGGCTAAAATAGTACAAAACCCCTCAACCCAACTCATTGAGTCCCAAAACTGTACAATCTTCCTGCCCAGTCCATGCTAAACTATGAATTGCGTACTCTCAAGGCTTAGGCTTCAACCCTCACTTCTTGACCTGCACAATTGTGTAGTCACTACGTCTCTTCCTTAGCCTACAACCCAGTTCTAGCTCAGTCAGTTGATCAACATGCATCATTTAAGACTAGGGGTTTATCAAACTGATGTTGTCTTGTCATGAGTGGATTACAAATGCATGTACTCTATTATGTTATGAAAATATGATGAATAATGATATGGAGAAGGAGAACATGTTATAATACACATATGGAGCGAAAGGGATAAGACGATCATCATACGAGAAGATAAAGGAATGCTAGATTAAGATCAAGGATCAAGAACACATAAAGACTCCATCTGATTCACAACCATTTAGAGGCTAGATATGAAGAACAAAGCATATCTCTCATGAACATGAATAGTTATACATCTCTTGTTGAAGACAAAGAAGGAGCAAAGAATGGATTTACATTGACATGTCATCATGTAGTCCATGTTAGTAGTGTCATGTCATGTCTTCTCATGAGTCATCATATGCCACATAAATATGGTGGATTATGTAATTATCTATTCAAAATGTATTGTAAAGTGGAAATCCAAAGGAAATGTACAGAAAATGAAGAGTCATGTAAATTTAAAAATTCATAGGAAGTCAAATAGTCGTGAGGGTAGTCAAAGAGTCACAAGTGACGTGAAGCATCACCCCATTGGTTATATATACACCTCATTGTATGAGCAAAGGACTTTTCACCTTAGCTCCTCCCGCAGGGAATTAAAGAGACAAGCTAGTTCTTTTAGGGAGCAAGGGTGGCCCTAACGCTCCACTATTGGGGCTAGTGGGTTTGTTGTATGCATGTGTCTTGTGAATTTTACTTAATATAAGAAGCCTCATGGTCAACACATTCTTCTTGCATGGATTATGAATATTTGTAATAATATTCTGTGGATGTTTATAATTCATGTTTTCTTTCATTTGTGCTAAAGTAGTTGAACTATTTTGGTTATTTTAGTACTTATCATATTGGTGATGTTTTTTAATGGTTGCTATAACTGTCGCATCCTTGTGGACTATTCTGTTGGATGTTAGACATATATTTCTTGTTTATAATGGTTGCAATGACCATTGCATATTTGTGGACTATTATGTTGCATGTTAGACATATATTTTCTCTTTGTGTGTGTCTCTACTAGGGTGGTACTATTACCTCTCTCCTAGAGGTTCACTTTCCTTTCCCTCTGCAGAAGACACACTTACAACCGAACACTCGCCAAGCGCACTCGCTTGTTCTTCAAAGGGACATTTTCATTCCTCTCTCTTGTTGAGAATTAGAACCAAGGAAAATCTATAATGATACATGGATACCAGGAAAATACTTTTGATGGGTCTCCTACTCCAAATGGTGTGAGGTCTAATTAGGACTTCACATTGGGGAGACACCCTAGGTTGACAGATTTCCATCACTGTCAACACTGACTAAAAATATGCCTCCCTTCTTTCTTTCCTTTCTCCTCTAAATATATACATTAATTCTATTCTAACCATATCTTGTTTATTATTCCTATTCTCAATGTCAATATTTGTGATGTCTCAAACTTTGACATTAATGGCAAAGGGTCACAAAGGTCTTATCAAGACTACCATACCCATTGCTGAACATAGTCCCATATGGTCTCCCTGTATGATCCTATGGACCTATAATAACCATGTCTCTTTCCTTCTACAATATAATCATGTTTCCATTATAATATAGTCTCCCCTTAAGATCACGTTCTTTTATTTTGGACAGTATCAAAGTATCCTACTACCAATTATGCTCATATATTCTTGCATCTTCAAAGTCTCCCGCAAAAACCATGCTTCCTTCATTGATAAGTACCTACCATATCCGCATTCTTTAATTTTCCCTGAATTATTCCATGGGCCTAAATTTTCCTTCATTAATGTCTTGTCAATGCTCTCTAATTGCATCTGATAGGAAATGCCTACTACCAACTTTCATATTAAGTCATATTTTCCATATCATTGTTCATATTGTACTCTTATATTGATATTCTTATTTTACATACATGAAATTGTTTCTTCAAGCTTTTATCTGCAAATAATTATCTTGAAGATGCCAACACCATAAGATTAGAATTGATTCAAATTTAATAGATGTCTTTCTCAACCTCTTATCCATCATTTAGAATTAATCCTTGTATTGGTAGGATGTACCTCTTTGTTGTACCATCTTGAGCTGATTCTATAATTTCATTCTATATCACCTTCCTTATAACATATATTATATTGAACATTTGAAATTAATATTTGTTGAAGTGGTTGAGGTAATCTCTTAATTTGTTCAAAATGCCTCCATAAAGGTACTTGATCAAGTCCTTTATATCTCACAACATCATGAGTCCTAAAATATTGTGCTTTGTGGCTAGAATTTATACATGAGAAATGTTACACAAAATACTTATTTTGATACCTGGATGTACCATATTGACATAATAATTTCCAACACCTACTTCATTACTAATTAAGGGTCCTTTATAAAAATTTCTTGGAGGATCCATATTGATTTGTTTATT
Source organism: Pinus taeda (assembly GCA_000404065.3). Lineage (NCBI taxonomy): Eukaryota > Viridiplantae > Streptophyta > Pinopsida > Pinales > Pinaceae > Pinus > Pinus taeda. Next base: position 30,825 of record APFE030952030.1, on the reverse strand, counting down.
TAGAATGCTTGCCTAATTCCTACTTTATGATCCTTTATGAATATTCCTCATCATGGGATATTCTCTTCATTTTGGCTTTTGCCCTTCTTTGTAGTTTTCTAATTTTGGGAATTATCCTACGAGTCATTGAAATGAACATGTCTAGAATAGTTCATGTTTTTCTTGGGATCATTAAATGAGTTACCACTAGATTCAAGGAATTTTTGGTTGAACCTCTTGAGATATCCTTCACATGGATAACCATTGTTCTTATGTTCCTCACATGTTTATTCATAGCCAAGGCCTATTTTAATGAGAGAAGAACTCTTCATGCTGAGAATGTGATATATGTATTTAATCCCTTTCTAAAACTTTGATTTGAGCTACTCCAATTCTTCTCTCAGGTTGACAACTTCCTCCTCTAGTCATTCACAAATTTGTTCCCTATCATTTAGTTGTTCTAATAGAAATTCCTTTACGCTTTTTTCTTGTTCTATTTCAATTTTCAGAGCAAGAATAATGCCTTTATTTAGGTTTTTTCTTGCATATGATACATCAATAAACATCCCTATATTTTTAGGATCCTTATTTCCTTAAATGCACTTTTGATCTCTCCTTCATAATCTAGTTCTGCTTAAGGTCTATCCTTCCCAATATGAATAATATTTCACCCCTTTCTTTATCGATAACACTTTCATTGCTTTCAAAATCACTTTTCTCTTTTGAATAGGAATTCTTCTTATTAGCTTGTTTCTTCTTCAGATGATTGTCTTTGAATCTTAACTCATCATCATGTTGGGTTGTGTTATATTCGTTCCACGACTAACCTACGTAGTGTACCGCGGGGTTAGAGAAAGGGTAGAGCACCCCCTTTGTTGTGTTGATTGCGTAGCGGGGGGGTCACAAGGGTGTTTCAGGGGGGAGGGTAGCCCCCCTCTATAGGGTTAGGGGTAGTGCCCTAGGGAAAAAAAAATTGGACCCTATATTAGGTTGGGCGAACCCACCTATGGTTTTCGGTCCATGGTATTGGATGCTTCAGCATGTATAAATATGTATTGTAACATTGAAAGGAAAATATAATGAAAAATCAAGCTGGTAGTCCCAGTTTTTGGATCAAGGGGAAAATCTATGTGTATATGTGTTTTATGTGTTATGCTCTCGCATTGTTAATTTTCTTTGCTTTAGAATTCGTATGTAGGTAATTTTTGTACAGGGTTAAAACCTATATCTGGTATCGGAGATGTTTTGGCTTCAAAGGGATGCCTTTGTTGCTGAGGGGTTTCGCTCGGGCCTATGGTAGACCCTGTTCAGTGGGAGATCTACGAGATTAATTCTGGTGGTCAAAGAAAATGGCAAGCAGTGGAAAGATAGAGATCGAGAAATTTAATGGTCAAAGTTTTGAGTTGTGGAAACTCAAGATGGAGGATCTGTTGGTGGATAAAGATCAGTGGATCATGGTAGATCTTGGTACTAAACCAACGGGAGCGTCCGATGAAGAATGGAAGAAGTTGGACCGTAAGGAAAAGAGCACAATACGATTATGTGTCTCAGATTCAGTATTGATGAATGTATCAGGGGAAGCTACAACAAAGGCTCTGTGGGACAAGTTAGGGACTTTGTACCAATCTAAGTCTCTGGTGAATAAATTGTTCCTGCAGAAGAAGCTATATAACCTGAGGATGAAATATGGAGACTCGGTGACAGAGCATCTGAACGCATTTAATACTGTAGTAACTCAGATAGCATTCGTTGATATTAAAATTTCAGATGAAGATAAGTGCGTCAATTTTTTGTATTCTCTACCATATTCGTGGGATAGTCTGGTTATTGCAATAGGTAGCAATGTAACTGCCTTGTAGTTTGATGAAATAGTCTCATCCTTACTGACGAAGGGGATGAGACAAAGAAATATGAGACCATAATGGTGATGCCTTGTCTATACGAGGATGATCCCAGAACAGAAACAAAAATAAGTCATCGAGTGGGAGATCTAAATCTAGAGGGAGATCTAAATCTCTAGGAAACCTTGTAAAGGTAGTGTGCTAGAAATTCGGAAAGGAAGGGCACTACAAAAGGGACTGTAAATCTAAAGCTCCTGACAAAGGAAAGGGATTTGATGATGCTTCTTCTGTAGAGGAAAAAACCACCTCAGATGAAGGTGGGGATGTGTACTTGGCTTCTTCAATTACACATGTAGATCATGAGGCATGGTTGATTGACTCATGTTCATCCTTTCACTTCACTCCCCATAGAGAGTGGTTCTGCGAGTATGATAAATACGATGGTGGTGATGTCTTCTTAGGGGATGATAGGAAGGCTAGAATCGTTGGTTGTGGAAAAGTAAAGTTGAAGTTGTAAGGTGGAAGGGTTAGAACACTTCCGGGTGTTCTGCATATTCCTGCATTAGCCAGAAATCTAATTTTTATAAGCAAGATGGATGATGTAGGGTTAAAAACAGTGTTCAAGAAGGATACCTGCAAGATGGTTAGGGGAGCACTAGTATTGATGAGGGGAGTTCAGACTGGAGCTCTGTACAAGCTGCAAGGTAGCACTGTTTTTTATGGGTGCAACAATCTAGTGGTTCCTGAAAGTGGAGCAGAAAATCTAGTGGTCTCTAGAGAGAAGACCATGTTGTGGCATCAAAGGCTTGGGCATATAGGAGAGAAGGGCCTTCGAATACCTCATGGTAAAGGTATGGTAGAAGGTATGAGTAATAGCTCTCTGAATTTTCATTTCTGTGAAAATTGTGTATATGGGAAGCAAAATCGGGTGAGTTTCCCCTCTGGTGGTAAGAGGGCGAAACATATATTAAAGCTTGTGCACAAGTATGTGTTTGGACTTGTGAAGGTTCCATCACTTGGTAAGTATTATCATTTATAGATGACTTCTCAAGGAATGCATGGATATATTTCCTTAAGAATAAATTTGAAGTCTTTGACCGGTTTAAAGAATTTAAGGCTCTGGTGGAAAACTAGACAGAGAAGAAGATAAAGGTGATAAGGATAGATAACGGTGGAGAGTTTTGTAGTAAGGAATTTGAAGAATTCTATAAGAAGTGTGGTATAGCATGGGAGAAGACTACTCCATATACACTTCAACAAAATGGATTTGCAGAAAGAATGAACAAGATGTTGATGGAAAGGGCAAGAAGCATGCTCAGTGGTGCCGGGATAGGATAGGAATTCTGGGCAGAGGTGGTGGAGACAACATGTTACCTGGTCAACAAATCACCTTCATCACCGTTGGAGGATAAGACTCTACAAGAGGTATGGACTGGTAAGAAACCCTCTCTTTCACATCTGAGGGTATTTGGATGTGATGCATATGTACATTTTCCAAAGGAGAAATGAACCAAGTTGGATAGTAAATCTGAGAAGTGCATATTTATTGGGTATAAAGATGGTTTAAAGGATTATAAGATTTGGAACCCAGCAATAAGGAAGGTTGTGTACAACCGAGATGTGGTGTCCAGAGAGGTGAAAGATCTTATTAAATATGAAATCCAACCAAAGGAACCTGAGAAGATAGAGTCTAAGCTAAAGGAGGAAGAACCAGACTCTACAGTAGAGGAGGAATCAAAAGATGAACAGCCAAAAACTCCGGGTCTGAGAAGATCAGTTCGAGAAAGAAGGCAGCCATAAATGTATAGTCCATCTGCTTTCTATTCAAATTTTGCTTTATCTATTACTAACGATGATCCCAGAACTATGAAGAAAGCATTAAATTTAGAGGATGGAAAACTATGGAAAGAGGCCATGGTTGATGAAATGGCATCTTTGCACAAAAATGAGGCTTGGTATCTGGTGGAGTTTCCTATTGGAAGGACACCCATTGGTAGCAAATGGGTGCTCAAGAAGAAGACAAATGCAGAAGGAAAGATGGAGAAACAAAAAGCTCGGTTGGTAGCAAAAGGTTATTCCCAAGTGCCGGGAATTGATTTTGGTGATATTTTTTCTCCTATTTCCAAGGTAACTTCTATTAGGTTACTTTTATCTGTTGCTGCTGCTTTTGAATTTGAGGTAGAACAGATGGATGTGAAGATAGAATTTCTTCACGAGGATCTGGAAGAGGAGATCTACATGAAGCCACCTGAAGGCTTTGCAGTAAAGGGTAAGAAAGAGCTGGTATGCAAGTTAGAGAAGTCTCTGTATGCGTTAAAACAGTCACCAAGGATGTGGTACCAGAAATTTGATACATTTATACGGGGACTTGGCTTCAATAGAAGCAAAGCAGATCACTATGTGTATTTTAAATTAATTGGTGATCATGTTATTTATCTGGTCTTGTATGTGGATGATATGTTGTTGGTTGGTTGGAAATGACAAAGAAATTATCCAGGATTTGAAGACCCAATTATCCTCCAAATTCAACATGAAAGATCTTGGTGCTGCAAACTATATTTTGGGCAT